>CAEFZX010008325.1:0-29378 GCA_903066825.1 Alfaro cultratus
TACTGCAGCTGCTGATTGGGGTAGATTTTAAATAAGAGCTAACAATAACCAGAACCACATTCCCACCCATCCCCCCCCCACCACCACCACCCCCCAACCCCCCCCCCCCCCCCCACGCTGTTGGATTGGACTTACCGACTTCATGGCTGCTGCCATATCATCATATCTCTCTGCCTGCTCGGCCAGCCTGGCTTTCTGCACCAGCTGCTCGCGGTCGACCATTTTCTCTACTGGTTAGTGCTGGGAGGGGACGGGGGGCTTTGCTCGGTCGAGCTGCGCGACGTGGGCTTCGTGGATGAAAACGGCTGATATTTGAAATTGCAGTGCAGTGAAATCCTAGGCGAAGCGCGTGCTGCAGCTGTTCCCTGCTGTCTTGTCTGAGGCTCAGCGCAGACGGGACACCCTCTCTCCTCTCCCTCTCTCTCTCCTCTCTCTATCCCCCTCCCTCCATGCCTTCCTCCTCCTCCTCCTCCTCTTCACACACTCTCCACGGGCTGCGTCATCACTCGGGAAGGTGGGTGTCTGTGCAAATGAGGTAACACTCTATACATGGGAGGCAGACAGACATGAGCAGGAGGATGGGGATGGATGGCACTGAAGGCCTTCTGGGAAATGGAGTTTATTGAAGTGGCAGCAGCATGCTGGTGCAGAAGGCAGGGAATCAACTGGCATTGAATGCTAAGCTGTTGTAAGACGTAATCAAACATAACATACATTTATAGGGTGTTCTTTCTCCACTGGTAGTCCGGTACATAAAATTGTAGCATTTGTTACATTTTCAGCTTTGAAACCCTTTGGAAAATATGTTCCCCTCCTCACATGTGGTGGCGCTGTAACAAGAACCACTGAAGGAAACGACAGGAAAACCTCTGAAGAAGACATGAGCGCAACTTCCTTTCTTCACAAAATGTAAACAAATGGAGAGGCATCCGATTTGAGCAGTAGCAGGATTTCTCTTTTGTCTTTGCTGAACAACCATGAACCATTTCTCCTGCTAGTGCTAGACTTGCTGTATTTACCCAGAATGCCCTGCACTCTAGTCGAGCGGTTTGGCGTTCACATATGCATTAGAACCACACCAGAGTTCACTTCAGCCAAAGAGGGCGTGGTTGTGAGGCCTTATGGAGTTACGGGGTTTCGAGGGGGTGGAGGTCTCATGCCGACCCTGATGAGATGCCGCCCTGGACGGATGCCCATGTCACCCATATCAGAAACCGCCACTGTGTCTGTGCTTCAACAGGCCTGGGTCAAATAATCAGATCATGAGCTGGATGTGTCTGCATACCAAAGAAGTAATTGAGCCATTTTGATTCAGGCTTGTTGAACCAGGCGCTCATCTAAACGTTACAGGACCCGGGGCCTCAGGAACTGGAATTGAGGACCCCTGATCTAAGGTCTGGTCAGGGGTCCTGATCATTCCATCACTTCATTGTGACGTGATGGAAAGTGGTTTTAAAAATGTTTGCTAGTTGAAATCTGACTTGTGGAATTTGTATTTTATGAATCTGATGGCCTTAAATAGATCTCAGTGCAACTGACTGGCTTTAGAGCTCTTACAATTAGTAGACAGAGTTCACCTGTGTGTAATTTAACCTCAGTATAAACACAGCTGTCTGAGAACATCAGACAACAAATAGCATCAGGAAGAGCAAGTACCACAGCAGACAGGTCAGGGAGGACGTTCTGGAGGAGTTTAAAGTTAGGTTGTAAAGTTACATCCCGAGATAATAAAGTTACAAGCCACAAAGTGGGAAATGTTCACCACAAATACAAACCTTCCAACTCACAGGCTCGCTAAGAAGTGAGGTAAAAAATATGAGCGAGGTCCAAGATTATTGTAGAGAAACTGCAGAAATTCACATTTTTGGTAAGAAAATTTGCTGAGAGTTCAACAATAAGTTGCTTGATCTGAAAAATCTGACCCATATGGAGGAATAGCAAGAAGAAAAACATTCTAAATCTAAAACAATCCCATGCCATAAGCTACATAGACGACACGGTAAACCTGGGCAAGAAGCTGGTCTGGTCAGATGAGACCAAAATTGAAGTTTTTGGCAAACATGCAAAACACCACAAGTGGAGGAAAATGAACCATGTAGATCCCAGTGAGTTTCAGATTTAATGGGAAGATGACTGGAGCTGCATTCAGTTGTGTCCTGAAAAACAAAACTGTTTATTGGATGAAAAAGACTTGAGCAGGAGCAGAACTTCACCTTTCAGCAGAACAACTAGAACAACGGGACAGTTTAGATTAATTTACTGTCATATGTTAGTTTGCATACACTCTCCATTCAGTTAACTCTTCAGACTTACCAAAAAGTATTTGCTGCTATCATTGAGGTGATGTCACATTTTGTCGGTCTGTGACATAAAATTACAATACAAAACATTGTCAAAAAGTAAAAAAATAGAAAAGACTCAGGGTTAGAGATACTGATTTGTAAACCTTTATAAAAGATTTCAGCTTGAACAACTACTCACTAGAATATTTATGTCTCATTTTATTTAAAATGTTGATTTTAAGCCTCTTTTACAACTCTGGGCCAGCAAGATTTGTCATCGTTTGATTTTGATTTATAGATTAAACTAGAAAATTTGATCAACTTAAAATCACCTCATGGATTTTTCTATTGCAATTGTTTACATATCAAAAAGTTTTGTATGTATTTTGATCTAGAGATATTTTGATTTCAGATTCTTAATCTGACTGAGTTTTTTTTCATGATGCTGTCTCTCAACTTTAGCTGTTGCAGCTCCACCTTCTGGTCAGGATTAGCAAAGAAACTGTGGGACTGTTAGTTAAAACCTGCATGAATGAAACTTAGGAAAGACTGTTCCAGTACAATTTCAAATCTTTGCTTCTTTGGGGAAATTCATTTGTTACAGTGTGCAAACGTTTGACCTAATAAAACAAAATACAGAGGAATTATGCAACACATGAGGATAAGCACGTTCTGAACTGTCTCATTCAAGTATCGGGTGTCTCATATTTGATGCGACTGTGTGTTAATGTTTGTGTTCCCAATAAACCCTGTGGATTAATCAGAAAAATACTGGTCACGCTTCAATTCCATTGTCTCTCATTTAAAGTCTGGAAGGGAAAACTACAAGAACACAAGAAAAAAAATATTTCTATCCTTGCATCCATCTATTCATCCATTTTCTTGTGCTTTTCCAGGGTTGGATAGCAGCCCAAACAGAGAGGCCCAGACGTCCCTCTCCTCAGCCAGATAAAAAAGAAAAAGAAAACATGGTAGCCAATGAAATTAGAGTAAATGTGAAAGAAACATTTCCCAACTTTTCTCATTGTCCATTTGTTGTAAGGTCGGACAGTGGTAGTGCCAACGGAGCCTTAGAAACAGTTTCAGAGCTATTCTGATGATTGGGGTATGACCTGTGTGTTTTTTTGTTTTTTTTAGTATTTTAGCCGACATCCTGTTGTCAAGGTTTTGTTTAAATGGCTTCTTGAATCTAGAGGCCTGTAGCCCGAGTGGCTAATGTGCTTAGCATAACAAGGGGCAAATAATTTTTAGAAAAGGATGGATTTGAGTTTCTGTTAAGAAAATGATAATCTGAAAAAATGCCTGACTTAAAATCAAATTTGTTTGGTGACATTTAAGTGTGACAGTAAAATCTCTAGTTCACCAGCATACCTAAACACGTGGTTTTGGTCTGCCAGGCCAACATTATCAGTGGACCCCATCTGGCAATGTCTTACAAAAGTTTCTGGAGTTTGTGGATGCGCTGCTGCTCAGAGCGAGACCACAGAAAAATGCAGCAAAGCGCACAAACCCCCAGATTTCGCAGCGCTCTAAGAAGCCACAAGGTAGTTCATTTTTACACTGCAACTGAAATGTGTGGTTTGCAGACTGGGTAGCATGATTTGTGTGAAATGAGCAGCAAGCTTCATACATTGTGCATTTATTTGGTGCGTCCTGTTCAGTTACTTAAAACTCCTGTTATTTTGGGGGTGGGTTTTATTTTTCGATGACAAAATGTCAGCAATTGTTCCCAGCTCTTTTGTGGGAATCATTTTGCTTAAACACTGACATTGGCTAATGGTAAAAGGTTCACGTTTAGAAAATCTTGCTCTGGTGGGATTTTCTTGATAGTTACAAAACAAGTCTATTTCAGGTCTTTGTGGGGAAAAAAGTGCCAAGCTGAGCTGCACCCATTCAGTGTTCAGTTGTTTATTGTTTAAAATGTTCACATATTCTCATCCCTAGAAGAGAAATGTATTTATTTGCACTTAAAAAACAAAAATTTACATTTTTTAGAAAATTCCAACTGAGGATAAAACTAGGCCTAATAACTTGGATTAATCCCTTTAGCTCTTGCTATTAAGAGTAGAGTTAAAAACTTTAGTGAGAAACCACCACTGGTCTGAGTAAAGTTTGCTCCACTTTTCCCTTTAGGATGTAACATTATTAAGTTTTTTCATGTTCAGTCAATTTCAAATCATAGCATCTCAATAAGGTCCAGATCTAGGATTAGACCCGACCCAGGATTTTCCATTTTTAAATTCTCAGATAGTCTTTGGTGGATTTATTGGTATGTTTTGGGTCACTGACCACATTGAAAGGTCTGTTTCTGCTTCAGTTTGATTTTTTTTCATGTTTCATATTTCCCCCTTATATAAGTGCACCATGAATTTTATACAGTATAATCTAAAGTGGATGTGACCATGACACATCCACTTTCATGCTTTAAGAGACTCTTTTCTGGGACTGCCATAAAATGTCCTCTGTTCTGGTGTCCAAATAATTCAGAATGATATGACTAATGAACATCAGTCCTTGAATCCCAACCTTTGACTATGTTCTTTCTGGCAACTTGAGGTTTTTTGTTGTTCTCTGAGAGTGAATGTTTCCTGTTGATTTTTAAAATTGTTTATTAAGAAACAAATATTTAAGAGTACAGTTGAGGATTAAAACCTCTGTAGTCACAGAGCTGTTATAATGTGTCTCCTGAAACATTTTGTTGAGAACTTACATTTGACTACAGCTGCTGGTAATGGAAAAAATCTCAATACAGATGAAGTTGTCTGAGCACCTTCATCTGTACTGATTAATTAGCTTATTAGACATTTCTTTGCTCTATTGACCATTTTTCTTCCCTTGTCAAAGAACAATTTCTGTTGCCAGTTTTTACAGATAATGAAGCTTTTCTATTCTATTCTAGCCTAGTCCAATGTAGCACAGCGTAGCCTAACCTAGCCTAGCCTTGTCTCAGCTTGTCCATTTTTCCTGGGTTGCTCTTGAACATTGACTATGAAGAAATTTTGAAACCAAAACTATTAACAATTATCTGTCAGCTTGTCTTGGCCTATTACGTGAAATCACCATAAAACACATTGAGATCTGTGGTTGAAACATGACAAAAATGCTGTAAAGTTCAAGGCGGCGTATGTGTGTGGGGAAAACAAGTTGGATATGTCCAACCTGGATCTTTCAAAATCACTTTTCCTTTTACATTTTAGTCCATCCCAATTATCACAATACCTGTCAAAACTTTTGGTTCTTTTAGGAGCACCTTGCCACCTGCCCTGCTGAATAAAGGTCAAGAGAGGAAGTGTTTATTTTCGAAGGCCTGTAAACTGGGTCAAGCCATGTTAGCAGGAAGTGGAGGAGTTTAAAAAATGGTCCTAATCAAGGCAAAATATTCACACTGTCAGCTATACTGTATACAAACAGTTCAGATTGAATAATTGTGCTTGTCTCTTAGAATTGGTTAGAAGTTATTTAATTTTATATCTTAAACAGTTGTTTGTTCAGTATTAATGTAAAGAACTCCTAAAAGGTCACTACATACTCCACATTTATCTTCTTGTTGTCTCTAAGATGCAATAGAAAAGGTAAATCATTGACTTGATGCTTTCAATTGAAGTCTTCATTTGTTTTCAAACTGCAGTCTTACAGTGCACAGTCTTTGCTGAACTAATGAATCCATCTACTTGCTTCAAAGAGGATTATTCTGCTTAGCTTAGTTACCTCAAATTAGGATGAAGCTAAAGAGAGGTCTGCTGTCTACAGCAGCCATCTGTCTGCCAGGTGGACGGTCTGGAGCTGCCACCGCCGATGGAGACCAGACTAGAGCTGGATGTGTTGATATACCCTGACGAGGTGAGGGTCGCCACCCCGGAGGACCTCAGGCAGTGGGACCTAGAGACCGCCAGTCAGGTCTCCATCCCCACCGTTCGACTCTTTGTGGCTCTTTACCCGTACAACCCGGCCGCCATGTCTCCCAACCCTGACACGGCGGCCGAGGAGTTGCCCTTTGTGCCTGGCCAGATCATCAAGGTAAAGACACTTCACCGCCGTAAAAGCTTTATGTTTTAGTGATTCTCTGCAACGTGTGTTGTGCTTCCTCATTTTCAATCTGTAGAGCGGTTTCTTTGAAATTACATACTGCTGCTGTTTCCTGTTTGTGCAGACCTGCTGAACATGCACAGAGACATGAACTCTTCTCTTGAGTTCCTGTAACTGTTTTTTTTTCTTTTCTTTTTTTTGCTGCTCATTTAGGTGACTTGCCGCCTTTTTTCACTCAGTTCTTTGCCACACGCCCGCCTACACACACACACACACACACACACACACACACACACACACACACACACACACACACACACACACACACTGGTATTTCTAGCAGTATTAGGACATTCTTTTGAGTCCTATGCTCTCTGCATTAAGCATTACCGGTACATTCCCAGCCCCGGCCTTAACCTAAACTTGATTCAGAAAATGATGCTCTCTTGGTCTTTGAGTAGTAAAGATAAATCCACTATTATTCATACCCCTAGTAGATTTAGGTTTGTGTTAGATGATCTTGTGCAACACTTTGAAATGGCAACATACTATTTGTAAAGTTCAATAAAAGTAAATTTGACTTGACTTAAAATCGTTCTAATTTTGCCAAGAGGGTTTTTGTATTCGACATTAAATAAGATGAAGAAAATGAAGACAGAAAAACAATATAAAAGTGTAAGTTTTTAAATTATTATTTTTTTATTTACTTGTGAATGAATAACAGCTTGTAGAAAAAAAAAATGAGGTAAATTTCTTCAAATGGCAATCAAACTCCACTCTTTGTATGTTTTAAATGGTGCGTCAGTAATTCATGTTCAGTATTGAGCTCCTAGTCTTTTAACTTGGAAGGCCTCTTTGCCACTAAATGCTAAAATAAACATTTTCAAATCTTTGACTGGGCCACTTCTGAACATTAATAATTTTACTACCTGTCAGGAAGTCAGGAGAAACACGTTTGCAAAATTAGCAATCTGAAAATATTCTGAAAAAGCAACCTGAACAAATGCACACATTAGTGTTTGAACAAAGTGATGAGCTGTGCGCTCTGTGTGCCTCGCCAGGTGTTTGGAGATAAGGACTCCGACGGTTTCTACCATGGAGAGTCCGGTGGTCTCTCCGGCTACGTGCCAAGCAACATGGTGGCTGAAGTCCCAGTGGACGATGAGTACCTGAAGCACGTTCTCATGCAGCAGGGCTTCCTGCCTGTGGACCACGCAGGTACCAACTCTTCATTTTCTGCAAGAATGTCAGACTGTGACTCGCAGACAGAAAATAGAGAGAAAATGAGCCTAAATCACCAAAAACTCATTTTGCACTCAAGTATCTTTAATGTTATTGACTGGAAAAATCTGATTAGAGCTAAACCCTCTTCCAGTTACTCTGAGCTCATGTGCAAGGTTAGCTTAGAGCAGTTTGCTTTATGTAGGAAGTGGTAACAAAAAAACAAGTTATTTAGCATTTTGTGTTTGTGGGTTCATAAGGCAGGCTTAAAATTTAAATACAGCTTCTCTACTTGTTTTTTTCTTCTTCTTTATTTTACTCTTGTTTAAAGAATATGTTTGCACATTTTCTGCAAAACAGGTATGTCTTTAACACCAGAGCTAAGCAACGCTGGCAGCATTTGCGAAGATGTGATCGTTAGAAGAATGGTGGCCTTATTCGACTACGATCCATGGGAAAACTCCCCCAACATGGACAGTGAAGTGAGTGCTTCAAATGTCAAACTAAACACAGATTTCTGCATATTACCTATTTGTAGGGGGGGCTTCAACCCTAAAATGAATTTCCTTGGGTTTCAGGCCGAACTGGGCTTTCGATCTGGAGACATCATCTACGTGTTGGGTGACATGGATCAAGACGGTTTTTTCTTTGTAAGCACAAACTCTGCTGTGACTCTATGACTGATTTCTAATTTAATGTTTGCACAGAAGTAAATTTATCTCTCTTTCTTTTCTTAAAGGGAGATCTTCACGGAAGACGAGGTTTGGTTCCCTCAAACTTCCTGCAGCCCTTACCCTGGAATTAGACGCTGTGCTAACACCTCTGCTACTAATGCCAAGTCACATACATAATCAAATCAACAGCTTTTACTGAGAAAATGTAAATATGTGTCAAATATTTGTATATATTTTTATTTTATATGGTAGTGTTGCATTACTTTTGCTGTAGAAGGCCTTCAAAGTATGACAAGTAGCCCACCACAACAATCAGGATGATGAACAATGAAGAGAAACAGGTTATAGGATAAGATTCTTTATTGATCATTTTAAAGAAAAACTCCAACTCACCTTATAGGGGAAAAAAGACTTTTAAAATCATGTTTAATTTAATCAAGAATATGTTTCTTTGTAATCCAGCAAAAATGATTTCCAGAGAATTTAACTTGATGGATGTCTGGTGACTTCTAGCCTTAAAAAAATACACTTTTAGTCACAGCATTGTGCAGACCAGAGTGTATGAATCTAGTTTGCCTTATATTGTGTTCATCTGCTTTCTGTAGCATGCTGAATCTCTGATGCAAGAGGCAATAAATAACATATTAAAACATTCATGTAAAAACAAAAAAAAGCTCAGAAAACCAAGTTAAAGCAACAACTGCAACATCATGCTTCCATCTACAGATCAGAGTTAATCATTTTCTCAATACATGTTATCAATATTAGCATCAATCTGTTGGTTAATAGAACATTGTACAAAGTGTAAAAAGGTTCAAATCAAGCGCATGAACTTCGACATCATCCGGCTTGGTTCTTCTTTCACTGTCCTCTGCAGCTAACAGTATACTCATCCATAAAGTAGGAAACACTACACTGTGTAGTGAAGTTTAGTAGTGCTTTCTACTTTATGGGTGACAACACTGTATATCAGTAGCTTCTGGGCGCTCCCGCTCAAACTCCGAAGAACGATGGCGAAGGTGAAGGTGAAGGCCGGTTTCCACAATCGTCCAACTCCACATCATTCAACAAAAAAACAAAACTAAACAAAACTACCGAAGCTTAGTGCTAAATCAAATTGATAATGAAGCATTTTAGTGTAAAAAGAGACAAAACGGTAAAAAAAAAAACAAGTTTCCCAATGATTAGATAAACCCACTTGTCAAGATCTTACCAGCGTTTCGACTTCTGAAGAAGAGAGGAAACCCAGAAGTGAGAGCGATCTTTTTATTAACCCTGTCTGAGCCACGTGGTCAACACAGGAAAAGCTCACACACACGCACACACACACCTACACACACACACACACACACACACACACACACACACACACACACACACACACACACACACACACACACACACACACACTTGTGGTTAGCATGCTGAAGTGTCTGAACACATCCTTAAAGCTGAAATAAAAGTTAACTGCCATAAAATGGAGTGTTTTCCATCTTTCTTGATGGTTTTGTTTTCATTATTCGGTTTGTGAATTTGTGGTTGATGTGACTCAAATTACTCAACCATTTTGTTTTGTAACTTTTGATATTTCATCATAAATACTAAATGGTTCAATTGGATGTTCTTTGATGTTGCAGAAGTGTCTCTGAATTCATGCATTTTCAACGGTCGCTCCTTTGTCAGTTTGAATGTACAGTTTGAAGACACACTCATGCGAAGACGAGGATGCAAATTCAAACTCTGAACCCATGAATGCATCGCTGCTGCTGCTGCCGCCTCCCTTTTAAGGAAATAACCCTCAGAGATGAAGCCTTGCATTGGCGGTAAATTTGGACCCTATTGATTCCAGACATCAATAATAATTCACATGAAAAAAAAAAATTATCTAGAAAGCTTAAATTTCAGAAGAACTTGAGGTTAAATAAAAAGAAAAGGATGGAAGCCATGCAGGTGTAGCATTCTGCTTTTCAGATTACAGGAAGGTCTTCATATGTTCACCGTGTTTCTGAGAACTTCTTCACGTCTGCCTCTGTGTGTGATAAGGTGTGTGTGTGTGTGCGTGCGTGTGTGTGGGGGAGGGGGGTTGCAGAGGCTTCCCCATCCCCAAGCGAGGCGGTGCAAGCTCTGCTCTGCAATGTGCATGCAGCAACAGAAACTTTGCAAACGGAGCAGAGACAGTCTTGTGTCCTCCGTTGTCACAACAACGCCAAACCTCAGAGTCACACCAAGAGAAATAAGAGGAAGTTGGGGGAGGAAGGGGGATGGGCGGCCATCAAACTGAGAAAAAGATGGCCCTGTTAGAAAAGAAAAAAAAGAGAGAAGCACTGGTGCTAAAAATATTAAAAGTGCATGAACCGACAGTAAATTTAACTCGACTGAAAGCTAAGAAAGCAAATACGAATGCAGCAAAAAAAAGGTGCTCATGTGCGTGCGAGTGTGTGTGTTCAGAGTGAACCCATGGTAGCGGAGCATGACTGTGCAGCCTGCAGATTATGTCAGCACTGTTGTATCCAGAACTCTGCTTGCATCACACGTCTATTCCTGTGCAACGTGGGACGGCATCCAGAACGATCAGCGCGCTGAGCTGACAGAGATAGATGGCATCAGGGAGCCAGGAGCCCAAAGGTCCAAGAACAGCCGTCACTGAGCGCTGGATAACCTCTGACTTTGAATATTTCACTGTTTTTATTGGGATTATTTCACACTAGAAACAAAAGCATAATTGTAAAGTAGAAAGGAATAATGTTGTTTTTGTATATATATTTTTATATATTTATTGTCTTCAACAGGCAATTTGCAGACAAACAGGATATGGATCAAAACCCAAAGGTGTTTGGGTCCAGTAAACACACATCTAAATGAACAAGAGATACATTCCTGTACAGTCAGTGTGCAAACCAAGTTCTAGTAAATAAAAATAAAAATAAAGACAGCTGTGACAATTTTTGTAAAAAAAAAAAAAAAAAAACGAAAAGAAAATACAAATGAAGTAACTACAATTTTCATTTATAGTTACGCATTCTGATTATTGCCTTTTTTCTTCTATTTTTTCAAACAAAAATTCAATGAAGAACGGTGTGCATTTATATTCAATGCACACCATTGTTATCCAGTTGTCTGGGCTTTGACTGGGCCATTCTAACACAAATATATGCTGGAGCTAACATGATCTAAAACTTTCCAGTGCAGTTTTATCTGGATTCCTACCATCAGTTGGAAGCTGTGCTGTTTTTATTGAAGAAACATGATGCTGCCTTCCCAAAATGTGACTTTTTTTTTCCACATTAAAGGTTTTGAAAACCATTCCTTGTTTTGCCTCCATTTTACAATGATGTGCTACTTTGTCTAGTGGACAAAACCCAAATAATCTGAAACTGATGTAACAAAATGTGAAAAAGTACATAAGTAAGTAGGACAAGTAGGTAGCAATGTGAATTCTTCTGGTACAGGATGTACATCTGAGCTATTTAAAACTAATTTTCCTCTCACTTTCTTATCAAAAGAGTAACTTATCATTAGGTCAAAAACATGATAGATTAATATTTGCTGTTCTTCAAAACATGTATATAAGAGAACCATATTTTTCCTGGCTCATCTTAGCTCAGTTACACAGTTTGAGGGCCTTCACCAACCAATCTGTACAAACATGGCTTGTAAGGTGCTGCCACCTAGTGGCTGCAGAGGCTGCAGGTGGAAAAACTCTGGGAAGAAATTGTTAAAATTGCATAAATTAATTCTCAAGGGGAAAACAGATTTTGGTTTAGACAAGAAAAGGGATAAAGAAGGTAAAACATAATCATGGAAGAGAAAAAAACAAACATGTTTGGTTCATTTTATTTCTTTTATATTTTTTTATTCATGTATTCATATTAAATGGATACTTCCTGTCTCTAAGAGTTGTATTACTCACGCAAGAAAATTTCAGTAAGATTTGATAGAAAATGTCTGAACAAGAAAAAAGGGTTGTCAAGTGGATTCAGGTCTGCACTTTGACTGGGCCAGTCTTCAACATGAAGGTGATTTGATCAAAATCTTTCCATGGCTTCAGCTGCGCTTTGGATCGCTGTCCTGCTGAAAGGCACCTATCTGACCCCTGCAGGTCTTTTACAGGCTCTAGCTGTCAAAGAAGCAAAACGGTCGAGACAGATCCAAAGTGCTCAAACGAGGCATGTTTAGAAGATTTAGTGATGAAGAACAAAACCTTACAGGTCTCCAATGGACAAAAAATAAATAAATAAATAAAAAAATGACATGGCGTATGGAAGAAGGAGCATGGAAACGGAGAAACAGGCATGCGAACGGAATAACACAGCAGGGGACGGTAAAAACTGAGAGGCTTTCAGGACTAAATGAGAAACCCAGACCGACTGAGGGAAGGAGACTGAAGGAACCAGAAACAGCCTGACTGTTGTCTCAGAAAAAAGAAACACAAATATACAAGAGACGGAGCACGAGAATAAATCATGAAACTAAACAGAAAAGAATGAGCTAATATGGCAACACCTTAACAACAATAATAAACACAGAGAAGAGTGAATATGGCAAGACTTGTGGAACATAAATAACGATAAACAGATCCAACATAAACTAAAAACGCCCAATAGATTGTGACGCTAACATGTTTTCCTTCCATCCATCCTCTCTTAACTCCTACTTTATTGTGCAGAAGAAAGTCACCACAGCATGATGCTGCCACCACCACTCACTGGTTTTCTATCAGCCTAAAGACCAAATAAATGCATGCATGTGTATTGTTGTTCTGTGACAGACTATGATTAAGTTTAAGGAAGATGAAAAGTTTTCTACAAACTGGACGGACATTTAATCCCTAACACAAAACTCCTTCTGCTCCTTAAGCTGTGTCATCATGTAACGGCTGTGGATGTTATGGGTGCAAAAGTGAAACTTTAAACCTTCATTGTTTCCAAATATATTTAAAGAGCGATCAATAATTTGATCACATTTGTATGGTGCTTCCACCTGGAGGATGTAAAAGGAATTAAAAGCAAAATCTGTTGTGAGAAAGGAAGAGTGCATTATCAAATGTCATGAATATTAATGGGGCAGTATTATGGATTTTATCTTATATCATACTCAAGTTATTATGCTACCTTCAGCTGTTATGAAAATGCTGTTTCAACTATAACTTTAAAGAAATTTGACTTGATGTGAAATCTTAAAATTGGGCCACTGTCTCTTTAAGAAACTCCTGCTCTTTCTGAAACTCGGCCTTCAGGAAGTCAACAACATGGCTCCTCTATTAACTCTTTAACAATGTTTTTACCAGCGTTGCACTGAGAAGTAGCTCATTTAAAGAGCTCAGCTGATACATAGTTCAGCCAGATGTTTGCTAATTACTGCTGGCTAGTCTGAAGGAGCTGAGTGTTGGAGTCACAGTCACATGTTAAGATTTTCAGCTGTGATCAGCTGAAAATGACTATTTAGTGTCATTTACTTTCCAGTAGTGGACTTCTTCTTGTGTTGTTTCTTCATATAGATTTATATTTTCATTATTTTTTCCCCGAGCCTCGTTTGTTCTTTCAGTTTCTTCTTTACTGTTTTTGATTTGCTTTGCACTTAGTGTCAGGTTCTCGTTGTAGTTTACTCCTTCTGTTAGTTTAGTTTCTCTCTTTAGGGGTTTGAATAATTTTGTAAGCTATATTAATTATTTTTGTCATTATTTAGCTTCCTCTGTTTCTGCCTGAGTCTCTTTGCTGTTCCCTTCCCTTCCCTTCCCCGGCTGTTAGATACTTACCTCATCTAACCTCACTGCTCCCATCCCAGCTGAGGTCAGTTCCTTGTCATCTCCAGCCCCTCCTTTTCATATCTACCTCTCAGACTCATTACTAGTTCTTTCTGTTTGCTCTGTTACTTCATGTCACTGCTGCTCCTCGTCTGTTTTCCAGTTTTTGTAATTGTTTGGACTTCAGTCATTAAATCATGACTCATATGGCCGTCCCGTTCTCCTGTCTGCACTTTGATTCTCCTCCTTTATCTGCAGCCTTCATGACATTTAGGGCTGGGGAATCATTTTATGACAGAGTTCCACAGAGCTTTGACCTAAGAATCTATTTTTTTCCTGATATCCAACAGCAATATCTGTTCTTAATTTCTTTTAAAAACTCTCTTTATTTTTGGTTACATTCTGATATAAATAGTTACAAATACAAAGTAGCTCGAGCTTCACAGACAAAATATTTGCTTAGAGGCACAAAAAAATCAGGCACTTTTGAAATAAATCACCATAATCTTTGAAACTTAAATAATGATGTAACTTTACAACCACGATCACAATCTGATCTCCGAAAATGTCAGTTAATATTTAAACAAAGCAAACGACGAGAAGCGTGAGGCAAGAAGCTTTTAGCCTTAATATATCATCTGTTCAGTTTCTCTAAATATTTTTAATAGTCACCACATTTCTCAACGGAGTCTGGGTGAAACAAAGCTTTTGTCCGTCAGACTGTGGAAAGCAGAACCGACATGACCAGCAGCACCCAGCTGAGCAGGGAAGCGTTTCCTTTAGAGTAAAACACAAGCCTGTCGTTCAAAGGCTGCACTGGCCGGTAGGTCCGAATCATTTCTGTCCCTTCGGGAAACTGAAGCTGCCAGAATGCAGAGAGCTGCAGTGAAGACAAAATCACAACAAGAGGTTAAATATCAGTGCTGCACAACAAAACAATAATTAATATAAATATAAGAAATGAGACGAGTGGTCAAAAAGGCAGGTGGTGATGAATATTATTTAACATAGTGTTGGTATTATGTATTTTATAGGCCCATAGTTCTGTAGTTCCCTGTGTTACATTCAGTTGTTATAAAAATATGACAAATATGACTTTAAAAATTTTCACTTTGTAATTTGACGCATGGAAATCAGGCCCTGTCTCTTTAAGAAACTCTTACTCTTTCTGCCACTCTGCCTTCAGCATGTCATCACAATAACATTTCTCATTGTGTCATTTTAAATGGTTCTCAGGAGTCTTGCACTGAGAAGTAGTTCCTATAATGAGCTCAGCTGATGTGCAGTTCCACCAGGTGCTGGCTAGTCTGAAGGAGCTGAGTGGGTGGAGCTGCGGGGGGAGAGGTGATCTGTAGGGCGGTAGATAAACTGGAGACTGCAGTTTTGCCTAACATGCCCCATTTAGATCTTTATTTGGGTTTTTTAGAGCAACAATGACCAAGTAAAGCACTGGGTTTGACTTATTGTCGCCACTTTTGCGTATAATTCCAAACAAACACTTGTGATTTCCCTGAAGAAAATCGTCACTTTTTCAGGGAGTGACGATCCCCGAAAAAGCCAGATTAAACCTTTAATCTTTAAAAATCTAAAGAAGATTCAGCCAACAGCAACTGCGCTTCTACAAATGTGTGCAAATCTTTGTCTATCGATATTTTTCTAAACTTGAAAAACAAAAAACAACACAATTTTGCAATTGCGGTTTGTCCATTAAATAAGAAATGAAATTAAAAGCTTGTTAACGCTTTAGGTCATTAAAAATCATGGCAGAAACAGATATATTCATATTCCAGCCATGACATTCATCAGTCATCAGTGTCATATTCAGGCGTTTTGGTGACAAGCCGCTTAAACGTGGGAGTGGCTACGTATGCGGCGTTTTGGGAAAATTGTAGTGGGTGATTTTACAGAAGAGCTATGGATTCAACATGACTGAATGACACACAGCTTTTTATAAGCTGTGTGATGCTGTGAGAGCCTTTTTGTCTGTTTTTTTGACTTCCCGTTGTCTTCTTTGACCTTTTTGACTCGTGATGTGAAAAAAGTGTCTCCATTGCAGTTTTGCAAAATGCAGTTATTTCAATACGGCTGGAAAAAAAAAACAACAAAAAAAAACGCCTCATCCTACCAAAAACTTCATTGAAAAACGTGGGGTTTTTTTGGGTTTTTTTTTTCCAAATTGCAGTGTTTCCAGTTAGTGAATTTATTTTCAAAATTTCTATTTGTGCAAATCTATTGCTAATTCAAACACAGCTACTATGAATAAAGTGTCACAATGCTGAAGAAAATGTCCGTATCACCTGACTCCTGCTCAGAGGGATGGGGCTTTCAAACAGCGTCCAGACGACAGCTTCGGCGCAGTCGGGAGTCGTGAGGGAGCCGTCGTAGCGGAAGTATTTCGTCAAGCTGCTCTGAGGGGGAATAAGCATTTCCAGGGAGACGCCTAACAGCATGGTGTGATTGGCTGCGGGTTCAAAACAGACAGATAAGGAACAGGTTCAATCCATTTATTGTGAGCTTCAGAGAAAAGTTGTTTATGGTGTTTTGTTGCTGTGTAACTGCTGGCATTAAACCTAATCACACAAATCAGCGTGCAGATAATTGGGTTTGATTATGTTCTTATTCCATGAAATCTGTAATAACTCACAGGGTTTAATGATCTGCTTCAGAGCATCTACTAGGGGAGAGTACTTCTTATTCTCAGACAGAGACTCCTGAAATGAAGAAAGAAAGTGTCTGGAAATAAAATCAGGATTATATAAAGACTGGTGATGCACACAGCAGATGATTTGTGCTAAACAGGTGATGAAGATTTAAAAAAAAGAAGATATATGATCAGTCATTTGATGCAACTGAGGAAGGTGAAAATGTGGGAAAATTCAGGATAACAATGATGAATTGCTCACACTGAATTGACACTCAGCTCTTCGAAGAGTCTTTAAACAATGTTTATGGACAGATTTATGTCGCCACTTCATATCTGCCACTGACTGAGGCATTACTGAGCGTAATATGGGCCTGTTTTTATGTCGTAAGCTCCTCAAAGTTTAATTACATGCTATTGTTACAGCTGATCCCGTTTTTAAGACTGTTTCCCCTGGAAAAAAAAAAGTTTCCCAAAAGCAATAATGGTAACGCCTCACCTTTAACTACCTTAAAGTTACCTGTTAA
This sequence comes from Alfaro cultratus, assembly GCA_903066825.1. Classification (NCBI taxonomy): domain Eukaryota; kingdom Metazoa; phylum Chordata; class Actinopteri; order Cyprinodontiformes; family Poeciliidae; genus Alfaro; species Alfaro cultratus. The sequence continues at coordinate 17,115 of CAEFZX010008325.1, forward strand.
CTTTAAGGTAATAGGTACCTTGAAGTTAATAGGTATGATGCATGCTACATTATAATAGATGTAGTCTGCAACGACATGTAAAGGTTTTCCTCAGATGAAAAGTTTCCCTCATTGCTTTTTGCATGTTGGTGACTGGTGTCATATTAACCCTTGATTCAGATTGTTGATGAAATAAAAAGAAGTAAAGTTACCTCAAAGAAAAATCCAAGAACTGCAATTCCAGTGGGGTCCATCACAGCCTGGGACAAAGAGCTGTAATCTTCTTTGATGTGGACAATGTGCATCTACAGGTTAGATGAAAGATATACTTGTATTTTTATTGGAGTTTTTTTTTCCTGAGGCGAGGTTTACTATATTTAAACAAAGGTCATAAAAAAGTTAAATATGCTCCTGTTGCATGTATTACCTCCATGGGAAACTGCTCTCCATCAATGGTGTGTTCAGATCCAGGTGAGTCGTTCTTGCCCCAGTGCAGATGGAGCTGAATGGCTTTGTAATTTGCAGCCAAGTGTCCTCCACTGACCCAGATACCAAGAGGTAAGTCCAGCTGAACTAAAAAAAGAAATATATATTTATAAACATATAATATTGAAAAGAAATCTATAAAACATAAGCAAATATATATATCTTTGTACACATTTTTTTTTTTATTAAATTTTTGAAATGAAGTATTCTTTTTTAAATGTTGAAATGTTATGCCACTCAAAGTTTACAAAGAACTTGAAAACAATGACAAATTCTTCAGATTTTTGTCATATCTCAAGAATCTGAGATATTGCCTTCCTTCTGTCACCGGCAAGAACTAAGGAAGGAACCAACGAGCCATCAGACCAACTAATGAACCAACCAATAAGTCAACCAACCAACCAACCAACCAACCAACCAACCAACCAATCAAGAAACAAAATGTTATGTCAGTCAAAGTTTATGAAAGAACATGAAAACAAAGACAAATTATTGATATAGTCGTCATATCTCCAGGAATTAGAGATATTGCCTTTCTGTCATTGGCAATAAAGAACAAAGGAACCAACAAACTAACCAACTAAGCAAGAAACAAGAAGTTCAATATTAAACTCTTCGCGCCAACAGTACTGATCATTATCCTGGTCTTCAACTGGATAATATTCAATAATAAATGTAAAGAAACAAAACAAAAACAATTCAAATTCGAGAATAAAAATAAATATTTCAAAGGGAATTTGTCATGAAACAAGTTGAGAAATCAGACACAATCAACACTCCTCTCTTCAAAAAAAATAAATCTTTCCTTTATTTAAAATTCCTACTGTTAACCAAACTATTCTCAGCTCTGCTCTTTTCCCTTCAATCTGTTTTTCCAACTCCTTTTTTCATCCTTATCTTTATAGTTTACAGCCAAACATTACCTTCTGTGCATTTTTACTCCCACTCCACCTCTGTGACCTCCTTGTTATTTACCGTTTCTTTCCAGCGTAAAGGTAAATTGATCTGAGACCTACCAGTGTGACCGTTGTTTGTGATGGGGACGTCAGACGCCTTCTGGTAGCCGTCAAACTGAAGCGGGGTAAGGCGCTCGTCTTTGACCGTTTTCCTCGTCACGATGTTTACTGGAGACTGAGATCTGCCACCGCATTGTTGAGAAACTGTCTGCCACTCATCTGGACCTGTGAGGAGAAGATGGCGAGTAGGCTAGTAAAACAACTGAAAAGGTTTTAGCATGAAAGGCTTTAAATGGCTGGACTGAAGCTGGGTTTACCTGGACAGGTGCTGTTGCAGCTAACCTGTGACTGGTAGCACCATTCTGGAAGAAAGACACACTGATGATGGTGTGCAGGTCATCAACAGATTTTGCATTGAAAACATCCAAATGTCAATTCTCTTCAGTGGATTTAATAACTAGTCTTGTGCAGCGTCTTCATGAATCGAAGAAGGAACAATTACTCAAAGATTTATGAAGGCGTAACAAATTCATTAACATAAAACATTGCACATACCTCAAAAGGCACAGTCCGTCTAATTTTAAAGATTTGAACTCGTTAATGTGACTCTTTACAGGACATACCTGCAGCTGAGACGGTCTTCACGGACAATGCAAAGCAAATGAAAACCCAGGTGAGCTGCATGGTGGAAACCCACTTTACGTCTCTCTGCGTTTTCTGACTGCTTTGGAGGTGAAACATTCGATGGGATGTCCAGCAGTCTATTACAGGTCAGGTAGGGCCACCTATTAACCCTCCCACACTGAATGATTTGCTATTTCTATCTGGATTGGTGATATCTCAGAAGAGATAATGATAAGAAAATGCTGATTGTCAACCAAATAAAAACAGAGATTAAAGTCATGTTAATTCCTTATCTCTTACCTTGCTTTTTTCCACATGGAATAACAAGTAGAACTATATAAAGAAATAAACATATTATCAAATGTTTTAACCCCATTGTAATATAGAATGAGAGCAGATTTGCTTCCTTAGTTGTAATTACCAACATTCTGCTGGTGCTGCCTGATGTTTGAGTGATTTCACCTTTATTCTCAATACTTACAGCCTCATTTGATGGAAGAATTTTCTACAATAATGCCATATTTGTATTTTTTATACTTTTCCAACTTTTATCGAATATCTTAAGTGCTTTCAAGCTCTTTCAACCATTCAAATCTGCAAGACTTTTTAAAATAAGTAGACAAAGTCCTGTCCACTTTTCGCTTTACCTTGACTGAGTTTAGATTCACCAATTCTGTCAAGTTTCATTTGAATGCATTGACCTTAAATGCCTTTGTTCTTCTCAGTAACTAAAGTAATGTCAACAGCAGACAATAGTGATTTCTCACTATTTTATGCCTGCAAACATCTTTACAATGCAATGCATGACTACTTTAACGACACAAACCATCTGAAGTTCAAACAAAGAGTTTATTACTCCAGAGATCAGTCATAGTGGACTTTGGGTTGTTGAAAAGTTTTAAACTCACTGAGTCAATTTGATATTTTGTGCTTTTAAGAGATGTTGTGAAACAGCTCATTTAGAATGAAGCGAAGGGGATTGGTCAAAAGTCAGCCGACTTGCTGTGATTGGTCAGAAAAAAAGGAAATACACAAACATGTTAAGCTAATGGGTCAGATTTGTGGAAAATTACAAGTCTGTGCAAAAATTTTAGCAGATTTGCATTAAAAGTTGTGATTTCTGGAAGGACTGATCAGTAACATCCACAAAACTTTAATTTAAAAAAATCTATCATTGAAAAAGATGAAGATGTTTTGTCTGACCAGCCATAAGGTCGGCTGCAAGGATTCCAGATCCAGGAGGGAAACTTTAACATTCCCCCAGCAACACTCCCCAGCTTGTCTTTGTATAAGAGGAGTACAAGCTGAGGGGTTATGGAGAGGAGGATCTATAAGATATAGGGAGAGCAGTGTGTTTTTTGTCCCGGTCGTAAAATACTGGACGAGCTGTACACCCAAAGCAGGGTTCTGGAGGGTGCATGGGAGTTCACCCAACCAGTTTATATGTGGCTTGTGGACTTGGAGAAGGAGTTAGACTGTGTCTCTTGGGGGTTAGTCCGGTGGTATGGGGTACCAGATATGGGCTGTTAGGTCCCTGTGTGACCGGTGCCTGAGCGGTCCACATTGTCGGCAGTAAGTCGGACTCGTTTCCGGTGAGAGTTGGACTCTGCAAAGGTTGCACTTTGTCACAGATTCGGTTCCTTTATGGACAGAATTTCTAGGTGAAGCCAAGCTGTTGACGGTATCCATTTGGATGTCCTTAGGATCGCATCTCTACTCTTTGCAGATGATGTCGTTCTGTTGGCTTCATCTGGCTGTGATCTCCAGCTTTCACTGGAGCGGTTCTCAGCTGAGTGTGAAGTGGCAGGGATGAGAAACAGTCCCTCCAAATCTGAGGTCATGTTCTTGAGCCGGTGCAGAGTGCCTTCTCCTGGTCGAAGAACAGATTTTGCCCCTAGTGGGGGAGTTTAAGTATCTTGAGGTCTTGTTCACAAATTAAAGAATATTGGTTATTGATGAAGGAGATCGATGGATGGATTGGTGCAGCATCTACAGTAAAGCAGATATTGTACCGGTCTGTCATGGTGAAGAAAGACCTGAGCCAATAGGCAAAGCTCTTGATTTACCAGTTTACCTACATTCCTACCCTCATCTATGATCAGGAGCTATGGCTAAATACCAAAAGAATGAGGTCACAGATACAACAACCAAAATCAGTTTCCTCCACGGGTTTCACAGGCTCTCCCTTAGAAATAGACTGAGTAACTGGGCCAGTCCACAAAACACAACACCAGTCAAGGTGACTCAGGGATGTGGTTAGGATGCCTCCTTAATGCCTCCATGAGGAGGAGTTCTGGGCACATCCCACCAGGAGGAGACCCAGAGGACGACCCAAGATATGCTGAAAGACTATGTTTATTGACTGGCCTGGGAACACTTTGGGATTTCCCCGGAGGACCCAGCCTGGGTCTCTCTGCATAGACTGCTGCCTGGCGACCCGACTCTGGATAAGCAGATTGATTGATTGATTGATTGATTGATTGATTGATTGATTGATTGATTGATTGATTGATTGATTGATTGATTGATGCTGACAATTTGCTGGGTTTAGAATTTAGGTTCATAAATTGTTGGTTGATTGTCTTGCGTTGTTCCTACTGTTTTCTGACCTCTGACCAATCTCCTTTTCAGTGAAGATGATCATTAGGAGCCTTTCACACCAGATCAGTTTGCTCCACTCGGTCTACTTTAAATGGATCAGAGGTGTTTTCGTTGGATAGTCCACTTTGTTCTGGCAGGACAAAATGCTCATCCGAACTTTTCTGCAGTCCAAGAACACAAATCTTGGTCCGCCTGAAAATGCGGATCGAGGTTTCCTTCTTGTGAGAACGTAAATCAAGTGAACCAAAGACAAGAATGGAAAAGATAAAATTTATGAACAGATGCGTGCTCTGAAATCCTCACTAGGAGTCTCTTATAATAAAATCATCTCATAAACCTTTTCACAAAACAAATCAAGCTGAGCGAGAGCGAGTTATTTTGCAGGAACTGGCTTTATAGCCTCCTGTCACGCAACTAGATCTTTAATGATCTAACCCCAGGCTGAAGGAAGGGGAAAAACCAAGTATGACTAAACCAGCGATATTGGAAAAATCTCTGCAAGACGTTTTATCAAGTCCATAACGGACAGAATGTACAACTAAACATGGTACGGCCCTATTCGCACATGTACTATGCAATTTGAGAGATGACTCAGCCAATCACGTTGCTCAGTACTGAGGTTGTCCCAAAACTCGAAACAGAGAAGGCGCCTTTGTCTGAAGGTTGAGCCTCCATGAAGACCTGCGCTTTTAAGGACAATGATAAGGATCAGGTTGAACAGGACAGATCAGGTGAAAAGTCTTATGCAATGACCCATTTTTTTCCCCTGTCGCTTGTCAAAATCTAGCTCTTTTCCTGATTTCCACCACCATGCCACAAAAAAAAAAGAAAGAATGACGATACCCGAGGGAGCGACAAAAGGGGATGAGGGCCATTTTAAAGGAATTTCACCAGGAGGAAAAGATGAGGCCACAACAGCCAAAGAGCTTTTGATGGCGAGATAAGACGAGAGGCTTGTGAAGCTAGCAAAGCCCGAGTTTAGAAGTTGAATCTCCTCACCACAATGTTTTAGGACACTCAGTGCGGCAGTAATCTTCCTTAATGAGGGAAATGATATCCAGAATGGCTAACCCTGCCTCACGGTACCAACATCGTCCCAGCACAAGTTTCAACAACTTTCACAGAGATGTAGCGCTGAATGACAGCCAAGTTACTTCAACCCATCACATTGTTAACATTTATTAGACAGCTGCACTGATTTTTATTTGAACGTTCTGTACAAGTTCACTTTACAGCATGCCTTTGCACAATAATTTGTGTGTGTGATGTTTTTTTTGCTACATGAGTTTCTGAAAATGATTATGTGTTTTATGAATAAACTGTTTTCAGTGATCAGCAATTCGTTTCTGTGGCAAATTGAGAACATAGATGACTTAGGTCAAATACAGCAGGCGTATAGGAAAAGGTAGATTAAAAGCCAATTGAACAGACTAACATTTCTCCTAGCTGCACATTATGTTATGCTCCAGACACAAAAAAAGACTTTTTTGTGCTTTTATGTCTACATCATTGTCTTTTAACCAGAGATTGATAGCAAGATGTTGGGGTGATGCAGTTTTATGGACCAACTACTTCAAATGTAAAAAGTTTTATCTACTTTTAGTCTTAAGATAAGACTTTTTTTTAAGGAAATTGCCTATGTAAAGCAAGAAGGTATTAAGGCAAATGTTGGAACCTTCATGCACAATGAGGTCATTAATATTTTGTCTTAAGGGCAGGCTCTACGGCTGAGACCAGACGTTTTCACACAGTGAGTGGAAAATTGCAAACACTTTTTTTTTCACTGACTGAACTTCAATCAGACCAAACTCGTCTTGATTTAGGTTACATTTACTAAATGTATTTTTACTTGCTTAATGACACAATTGTTAGAGAAAAGTAAAAAAATAACAATAATAAAAAAAAAGCAGAAGTTTACATGCAATGAAGAAATGGGATGTTTTACATCCCAACTGTGAAGAATGGCGGTGGCAGCATCATGTTGTGGGGCTGTTTTGAGGAACTGGTGCGCTTCATAAACTAGGCTGCATGATTAGGAAAAAACAGTGTGTAGAAATAATGAAGCAACATCTAAATACATCAACTAGAAAGGAAGCGATTAGTCTTCTTAATGGACAATAACCCTCAACATACAGCCAAAGCGTTCAGCGTTTTATAAAAGTTTGGTTTGATTTAAATTCAGACAGTGAGGGAACAAATGAGTTTTTTATTTTCTTTATTCAATGTGCGTAAACTTCTGGTTTCATTTGTAGATGTTTCCTGTGATGCAACACAAGGTTGAGATGTTACTATGATATGGTTTTTTATTTTATTTTTACCTCTTGTAGGTTGCCTCATGCCCAAACAGAACAGAGTCGTACAGTAGATATGCAAGATCCATTGTTCAGGTTAGCGATGCACATTCTCGTTTTTCTAAGAAATACCAAGCTGGGCGAGGAGAGAAGGATTAAACTTCTCAAAAGGTGATGGATGTTCCGATGGACGGAAATCGTACAATATTTCATGCGCAACTGGTTCGACTACCTTTTTGTACTTTTCTTAGTAGTCGAGTTTATTTGTACAGAACATTTCAGCAAAAATGCAGTTAAAAGTGCTTCACATGGTAAATACATCAGGCAACAAGAGACACCATTTTATCAGCGGTAGCCTACATGTCTCCCCCTCTCTGCACATAAAACATCTGAAAGCTTGTTAACTTCAGCCGTACCTAATCGTTTGTGCCTGCGGTGTTCTGCATGCGCCTCACAGGACTTTTTCCAACCCCGGAGTGCAGCTGAAGGGATGTCAAGCCCCTTTTTATTTCTTCTATCATGCAGCTAAAATATAAACTAAAACGTTTCTTCAAATCACTGATCCAAATCTCTGCGTGCAGCAGGCTTCCAGTGGATTTTGAGATGAAATAGTACACTGCATTATGTGTTTTTATCCCCCCCGGTTACATAACAGTGTGTAAAAGGGTTTTATTTAATTAGAATGAATAGACTAGTACGCCCTCTTTAGGCTGCTGCCTAAGCATGACGCAGCAGAAAGTGACGGCAAATTAATCATTAGTGTGATAAAAGCTCTTTGCTCCACAACAATATCTGCCTTTGATAGCCAATGTTGAATTATGGCACTAATTCAATGACTATAGGACTCTACCTGAACTTTACCAGAAAGAAACTTCAGAAATGCAGTTACAGTTCCTTTCATGGGTATCCACACACCATGAACGTTTCCACGTTTTCCCGTGTTTCAGCCACAAATTTCAGATTTTATCACTTTTGACGTCCCAAAGCAATGGAAAGGAGTAGAGGTTTTAATTTTCAAATAAAAATCTAAGAGATGTCACATGCATTTTTGTTCCACTCCTTTCCAGTTAGTTAAGTCCATAGAAGTAATATTGCTTAATATTTGTGGGTCGACTATGTATAACATAGTAAATCCAGCTGATCTCTGACGGACCTCAGAGGTTTGTCACACAAACAGCATCATGAAGACCAACAGAAGCAGTTATGAAGAAGTTTAAAGCAGGAAGGATTTCTGTAGACCATATAATTGTGCAATTTGATATTTTGAAAGCAAATTTGCTTGATGGAATCACAACAATTAAAAAAAACTCTTTTTTGTGTGTTTTTCTTTTTTTGTCTTTATCAAAATTGATTTCTTCCTCAAAACTGCAATGGAAACACAGGATTCAACAACCAGACTGAGGTAGTTGGAGGTTTTTAATAATTTATAGCGTTAACCTTTTTTTTCACATATGATATTAACTGTGATTTTCACTTAATGGAAACGCCACAATTGTGAAATAGTTTTTTTTTCTTTTTGGTGCCATACTGTCAACGTTTTGCACAATGGAAATGCAGCAAATAATTGCATTCGGCCACATAATTGCACAATTTGACATTTTGAAAATAAATTTGCCTAATGGAAAAACGCCAATTTTATAAAAAAAACAACAAATTTCTCGATAAAACTTTTTGGCAATACGATCAGGGGTGTTTTTTTAGACCATATAAAAATTGGTTTACTTTGCAAAACTGAGATGGAAACACTTTTTGCCTGTCACATTTTAGCATGGAAAGGTTCCGAATATTTTTGCCTGGCAACGTAAAATCACAACACAGATGCTGGGTTGAGACACTCGAACAGATGTTTCATGAGACATTTTTACAACAAAAAGAAAAACCCATGAGAGAACACAGAGATAATAAAAACATTCTAATATTGAGCATCTACACTTCAAACATTGTTTGTCATTTAATAAAATGACAAGAAAGCATTAGGAAAGATCAGCTTTATGGGAAACATAAGAACACAATGTAATATTAGACAAATACACAAACCCTTTGTGCATTTAGTTTAATATTTTCCTATGGTGATGTCTGGTGAACAAGAGTTGGGGAGCAGCTAGTTACATTTACTTGAGTAACTTTTAGGTAAAAGTGTACTTTCTGAAGTATTTTTTTACTACGCTGTACTTTTTACTGGAGTAATTTTATCTTGAAGCATCGACATTGTTACTCTCTTAGGTAACTTCACTGAATGAAGAACAAGCTTGTTAAAATTCAACAGACACACACCTGGATTTTCATTAATTTTGTTAGTTTGTGATTATCTTCTGTGAATTATTTTCATTTTGACATTCAAAATACCAAAATTGTCCACATAACTCATAATTTGGTCCATCTGATGATGTCATTTTCACGTGTTACATGACTGATGTTTTCTTCAGTTCATCAGTATTTCTTACCTAATACCTTTTTGACTGTTATGACTAATGACTTCAAGCCTGATTTAGCTTGATTGAACTTTGCTCTTGTTCTAGTAAAGTCAAAACTTGCACAATCCTGTTTCTGGATCTAGAAAAGCCAGAAATCCAGTCTGTTAACAGCAAAACGTACTGAGTCTACAAAGTCTAGGCTGTGGTGCTGTGGTGGGTTACACAATTCTTCCCTTTCAACGCTCGTACTTCATCAAAAGGCTCCATCCATCCGTCATTAGCGAGAGGAGTGGCCTTGAACGCACCGCGCATAATGGGGCGTCTCCGTGCAGCAGAACTCCGGACTATAAAGAACCCGGTGTTCTCCCGGCTCCCTCTGTCTCTCACTTGTCCTCCTTACCTGTAGTGAAGCAGTGATGGACCGCTGGAAGGGCAGAGTGGCTCTGGTGACCGGAGCCTCGGTCGGGATTGGAGCGACCATCGCCAAAGAGCTGGTCCGGTTCGGCATGACGGTGGTGGGCTGCGCGAGGAGCCTGGACAAAATTCAGGTTGTTACACTTTGATAAGAATAAATAAAAATAAAAATAAAAATAATAATAATAATAATAATAAAATAAAATAAAAATTGTGAGCAATTCGATATAAAGTTCGAATTTTACGCAACTTTGTCAAAGCAAATGAGAATAATTTTTGTAGTTTAGATTATTCATGGAATTAATAATAACAAAAATATTTATATATGTATAGAGTCAGATTTATGTTTAAGATTCCTTTCGACTGTGTCGTGATTGCAACAGCTGGAGAATAGAGGGGCGTTTTAAATGTGATATAAACTAACAAAACCTTGTAAATATACAATGGTCCTGTTATGCAATAGAATAAGCAGATCGGTTTACAGTTGAAATCCACCGGGACTGGTTTGTAGAAAACTGGGAGATCCGCAGAGACTCAGGAGTTACACAATGAAGTGAATGTCTGCAGCAGCAGGCCACATTTTGGCTCTTTGTTGACTTGAAATTGTCAAATGATTCAAAAAGACAAAAGCACGTTTCAGACGTTTGAAATGAAATGTGAAATATGTTCAGGCTCTGTGTTAAAAAGTGCAAATTGTGAAATTTGTGAAGAGAAGAGAGAAACTGCGTGTCACTGTGATACAGAGAATAATTTCCTCTACAGGTTAAAGTCCTCCTTAGATTAAACTGTGAAGTAATTAGTTAATTATTAACTCATAAAGCCATGAAGTTGTTCATTCTGGAAAAGTCTGGATAACATTTGTTGCAGTAAAAAAAGAAAATAAAATCTGCCTATATATATATATATATATATATATATATATATTCTTAATCTTCAAACTATAAAGAATTAAATCGTTGAGTAAGAAATTATTTAAATTGCAATTTTCCATATTTTATTCTTTTTTCTGGTATTTTCTGTGGAGGTATGGGGGCTGTTTTGCAATTTTGTTCATTAAAAATCTCTTTTGTTATGCAAATCTTAAAAAAAAAAAAAAATAATGCCCCAATGCCAAACATTTAAAACCATCTGCTCATTTTTGAATATGTTTTAAGATATTCAGATTGACTTTATAACATTGTGGTAAAATAATAAAACGATGCCAGTAGATGTTCTGAGTCAGCTAAAACTAAACAGCAGAGAAAACCTCTGCACATAAAATAAAAATGCTTTTATTAATTGCGTTCAAAACATAGATGTGTATATATGTTTATGTATTTAATGACTGGGTTTTTATATTTTTACATTTATGTCTTTAAGTGAAGCTGCTGTAAACGTTGGAATTTATTGATCTGTATAATCAGATCCTGTCCACCAAACAATAGCTCACATATTTGACTCAACATTAGCTAATTCAAATATTTGCTTAACCCTCCTGTTATGTTGCGGTTCAAATTGATCCGTTTTAAAGTTAATTTTTTTTTTTTTTAAGTAGTTGGAATTATTCTTTTTGCATGAAACTTTTTCTATTTGTCTTAATAGATGCACTCTACATATAAATTGAAAATGTATTCATTTTACACATTTGCAACCCCCCCTGCATCTACTTTTTACATAGATACTGTTTGGGTCAATTTGACCCGGCAGTCAAGTTGAAGTGCAAAAAAAGATTAAAAAATGTCCAATTTTATATGTTTTCTTGCAGATATGAACCATATTTCACCACACACATAAAAGCACAACACACCACACACACACATGCACACGCAGACACACACAAACCCACTTTCTCACTATTCTCTTTACTTCTCTAGGAAACTGCAAACAAGCAGGTGTTCAAACAACTTTTGACGGGAATCTTTTCTGTTCCCGTGGACAAACTCCACCCACACTGAGTGACACTCAGAGGAAGTGGAGGGAAAACATAAATACTCTCTGCATGACTCATTTATCTGGATTTTAATCAGTGGGTCAATTTGACCCTGAACAGTATGTGTGTCTCAAGTTCAATTACAAAGATTACAAAAAAGAAATTAAATGTAATATAACAATTTTTTTTACCAAAGATCAATTTCAAGGAAATTATTGTTTTTTTTGTGTGTCTAGGTTTTTTCCATTTTTTATGTCCAAATGAGTAAGTTGTCGTCATTGGTCCTCTATTTGTGAGAAATAAAAAAACATCATTGCGCAAATATTGATTGAAATGGTTAGTATTGGAGTTAATAATCAGATACAAAAATGGTTTGGAGGAATTTTTTAGTTTCTGATACTATTGCATGATTAAACACTCCCCGGGTCAAATTGACCAACAGACATTATTGCTGTACCTCAGAAACAAACATAACAGGAGGGTTAATCTTTGAAAAAGCCAGATTTGACCACATTGGAAACTAAGGAAGCAGATTTACACATCAGATGTATGTATCTTCCCACATCTTTTATGGAGCCATCTTGGATTTA
>CAEFZX010008326.1:0-20823 GCA_903066825.1 Alfaro cultratus
CAGTGAGTTTTGCACATAGCAAGGTGATTCTGGTATTGTTGGAAACAACAGAGTCTGGGTTTTAATCTGATTGGTAGTTTGTGTGGGCAGGACTTTGTTGCGCTGTAGTTGCTGCGTGTTGACCAGGTGTGAGTCGTTAGCATCTAATTAGCGCCTAATTATGTTTTTTTTTTTTTTTTAACGCTTAGTGCAAGGGCGTAGGTTTGGTCTAAGTTTTGGTGGGACCTTACAACTTATTCTGGTCAGAAGGAGACGCGTTCACTTTCAGCACCATGGACCAAGCTTCCGTTCCGCGTGTGGCCTGCTGGCCTCCGCCTGTTGCAGCTAATCAAAGAACGTAGATCCACGTTCTTTGAGCCAATAGCGGCATGGGTCGTCATAGTTCGTAACAGCGAATTTTAAAATGAATGCTACCACTGCGTAGTATATTGAAATATTAAACTAATCAATGTAGATTTTCGTTTATTTATTTTGTTTTTGTTAAAAAATAAATTTTTTTTATTTTTTTTATTGATATGGCAAAAATTGGTCGGGACTATTTTATACCCCTTGAATATTGGTCGTGACATGTCACGACCGTCCATACCCAAACCTACGCCCATGGCTTAGTGTTAGAGCTGGCTGATGTTGAGGTAGAAAATTTTGTTATCATTTAGATGAGCTTTTGCCCATTACATAGATATGCAATATGCCTATATCGGTTATTGTATAGCTTGTGGTTAGATTGATCTTGTTACCAGAAGTGCTGCAGGACCCAATATTGGGTCTGTTTTGGACCATACTCCATACCTCCCACCCCTGCTGCATGGTGAAAATAACCGAGACTTCCTTTTACTTTGCCAGGCCAGCGACTGTTTTCTGGCAGGATCGATAGAGATCAGGGATCAACACCAGCAGACTTCACTGGGCCTGAGTGAAAGTCCACTTGGCAGGGACACAAACGCACCACCTCATTAAACTCAAAACTCCCATGGCTTACAAACAAACCTAACACTGCTGCACTGATGAAGATCTCCAGAGCACTGACAGAGGAAGACTCTAATTGCAGCATGGTAATGTGGAGCCTCTGCATTTCCTGCTGCTTTGACAACAATCCAATCGGTGCAGCATTGTGTGCAGTGCATTGGGGTATGGTGTGGGGTGGTTGACTTATGCCCGGCAAAACTGCCATATTGATTTCGTCATATTACTAAAGCAGCACCAGATTGGCTTTTAGGGACTGAGTGACTGCTTTGCTGTTTGCGGCTCCTCACTACTCGTCTCTGACTGTCACCCCGTCAGAATCTGGTGAATGGATCTTTGGCGATCGGAGGCGATGACTCTTCAATCAGCCTCTTCACTTCCATTTCCTTTCCCCTCCCACTTCCTCCCATACACTTTGTAGCCTCAAATCTGCTGTCTTTTCCTGTCCAGCCCCCTTCTTCTTATTTTTTCCTTTCCTCTTGACTCTTTCCCCTGCCTTCCTGCCTTTTCTTCTCAAGTGTCCTATTTGGCTGTAATGACCCTTCTGACTCTGTTTTTCTCTTCCTCTCGCTCTGCAGGTACCACCAGGCAGCCTAAGGAGGGGGAGGTGCCAGGGGTGGACTACAATTTTGTGAGCGTGGAGCGTTTTATGGAATTGGAGCAAAGTGGAGCCCTGTTAGAGAGTGGAACCTATGAAGGTGAGCACCGAGGAGACAAGCGCAGGTGTTTATTTGGAGGAACTTATGTGTCAGTTGAGCCGTTTCTCTCATTCCGAACGCTCGTGCTGCTGCATCTTTACTTGATTAATCAGATGTGTCAGGTGATGCTCTTGTACGCAGCTTCAGTAAACACACTGAGGCTTCAGTTTTATAGCTTTCAGTCATTGTTGAAAACATGTGTGTGTCTTTGTGTGTGTGTGTGTTAGCTGAAGTAATGCCAGTTGCATGTCATCTCAAATCTGTGCATCTCTGCTTTGCTACTGTCAGGGAAACATCCACAGATGGAGGATTAGCTGGTTCATTTGCCCAGAAGAGATTTTAGCAGCGAGCATGGCCGAGCACGCTCACATAAATGTTGCTTGTAAATGTTCATGTGAAGAGGTTACAGTCATCGGCGTGGTCATGTGTGCCTTCCCTTCTACACATGTTCACATCACAGTCGATTGCCTCTTCCATTATTTTTTTCTGTGGGGCTACAGAGTACGTTTCCCCTCAACAGAGTGCTTAGTTGTGCCTGTTGGTGGAGGCTGTCCGGTTCTGGATGGCTGCACTGGAGGTGCTGCAACTCATTTTGGGATCAGATTGAATTAGGAAAAGGGAGAAAGAGAGGGCAGAGGATTTAAGGTAAGAAAATAAAAACAAGGACTTCTATGTAAAAGTTGAGAGTGAAATCAAATCATGATTTTATAGAAATTTTGGACTTTCATTGGTGTGTTTGGTCTGATTATATTTCCAGAATGGAATGATTATAGAACTTATGAGTTTTAAAAACAAGAACTGGGTCCACAGGTTTGTTTTTTTATAAAGTCATTGAACAACTTTCAGAGAAGCCACAGAAAGTTTCTAACCATTATCAGGCTTCCAGCGATGCACCAATGAATCTGTGAAAGGCCAGAATATCTCCTTGATCAGCTCTGGTTGGTTATCGGAGAGTAAAATACAGAACAATTTGATTTTGCTCCCATTTTTTAAATGCATCAAAGAACACTCACAATTTTATGGTCCGTAGAGAGATCAACAAAAGGCTTGCACTTTGATGCTCTGTATTACGTAATTCTTTAATTTTCTGTTGGATTTAAAACTACAATCGATGGTTTATTTTCCTCTATTAAGGAAAGAAAGGAACCCAGTCAAGAGTCATACTGCCTGGTCTGACATAAAAGAAAAAGCAGAAATCTAGTTTTGCCAGGAAAAGCCCTCTTATCTTTTATCAGAAATAGTACAACTCATATTGATTGGTTTTCCTGCTTTCTCCATAATTTATTTTAATAGGAGGGATGCCCGAGCCATTGTCCTGTTGGCTATTCCAACAGGATCCTAACACTGTTATGAAGGCACTGTTAAGTTTTATTGCACTTAGCCCTGGAGGTATTAAGAGCCACAATTTAGGCCCTAAAAAGCCATAGGTTGCAGACTGCTGAAATGGGTGGATTATATTTTCTCTATGCAAATCAGAGAATATTCTCATTAAGTTAAAAATTAGCATAGAACAGAATATTATGGCATTGTTTATTGTACCACTGTGGGGAGATTCTGGAGTGGCAGTAGCAAGTCAAAGGTTGGTGAGAGCATGCAGATTCACACAAAGGTAGGAAATTATTCAAAAACAAGAATAAACACCTGTAGAGTAAGAGGAAATGTGCAACTGAGTAGGGTAATTAAAAAAAATACCGGATACGCATGCATGTAAATATGTGCATGAAAAACAACAACAGACTATTTACCAGAGAAGTAAATAATACTTCAAATGCACCATTAAAACAATCAGATTGGCTTTGGATGAGGATAGGGAAACTTTTGACCCGCACTGTCTGATCTTTATTTTTATCAAACATCTTGACCAGGTGTTATTGCAAAATCCAGACATTTTACGCTCTAGTATTCCATGAGTGCTGTGAGAAATAATTGCACAAACTGCCATCTTTTCCTCAGAGATAACCTCATCTTTGATCCTTGCTGGTATTTTTTTAAAAGTTGCATCACAAAGCCTTTCAAAGTTTGCAAAATCTGTTTGAATTAAAAGTGCCTCAACGTTAAAATGTTCAGTGATTACAGATAAACAGGTTCTGTCCCCAGATCCAAAATCTCCAGTGAACAACACAAACAAATTGGTGGTGGCTGTCTCAGTTTTACAAAATCACAAAATATGCAAAATTATAGAAGTCATTTCAGATTTGGGTAGATGTGCCCCCAGGAAGATGTTTACTAGGAAGCTGAATTGCTAAGCTGCAATCATTTTGAAGCTGCCATAATAACCAGTATTTTAGATTACATCACGATTCTGTTTCTTAATTTAAGAACCAATAATGTCCAATTGAAACATAAAATGGAATATAATTTAAAGTTATTTTTCAAAGCGTGTCTGAAATACTAAAAAAATTCCCTCTTACATTCTTTTTCATGTCTGAAAAATGAGAGAAACCAGACACTGATGTAAAGTCTTAAAATTTGTAACATAACAATTATACGTGCTATACATGCAACCATTTGAGATGAGTCAAAAGATGCCTGTAGATGTCTGAGTCAATATGAGGTGAGCGCTTTCCTTTGAACCTGCTGAGGCTCTTCAGCAGGAACTGGAATAAACTTGCCTCAATCTGCTTTATGTTCTCTGAAGCCTCTCTTTTGGTTGGCTTTGAGCTTTCACAGGTGGGTTCTCGATGCTTTTTCTCTGTCATCTTCCAGTCTTTGTTTACCTGAGCCTGTGCGCTTACATTTACATTTCCGACAGGGCGCGCTGAATTTGCCTTGAGAGCACCTAGGTAAATGTGCTTACTGACTAAATGGAAGCCTCTGCTATGATCCTTCTGGAGCATTAATGCTGATCCCCTTTTTGTCATGTTTTTGACGCCTCGTTCTATCGTCTCTGCTTCTTCTTTGGCCATAGATTCTTGACTTCATTTTCCTGAAGTGCTGCACCCCTGAACTTTTTAATATGGCTTAATAGAGATGTAAAATCCAAAGTACAAAAACGTCAGTAATGTCAAACTGAGCTCGTGTGAGAATAAACCGAGTAACTGCCTCTCCAACCTCCTTCATCTTCCACCGAAGCACCAATCCTGGTAAAAACCAATTTAGATTCCTCCTCAAGTTTACAGACTGTGTCTCTTGACTCAGGCTAATGAGTAAAAACAACTCGTATTTCCTCTTTGTGACCAACTCTTTGCTTTGAAGAATTACAAAAAAGGGATTATGAAGCAAGACATTTTGGCTCCTACCCACAAGCTACTCTGTCACAAGCAACTGTGTTAATACTTTGACCTGCAGTAAAATGGCTGAATGTCTTTATATCATTGTCTCTTCTTCACTGTTCTTACCCTATGGTATACATTCATTCAACAGTGATTGGAAATGTGTGTTTATTAGCAGATTTATTCTAATTTAGCTTTTTTTGTCACATCTGGGTGTTACAAATCCTCAAAACAAAATTTTGTGCCAAAAAAGCTTAGAAATTTTTATTTTTTTTTTTAATGAAGATATTTATGTGTAACCCGTATATGTTCGTCTCAGGTCCAGTAGGTGAACTTCACGACAGACATATTCAGGTTCATTGTTTTTATTCCAAAAAAAGAGAAAATCAAGTTGGTGGTTAACATCAGTCCAGCAGCTTCTGCCCCTATATGTTAGATAAAATATAATAAATAACCATAAACAAACTAAAAAGCAACAGCCCCTAATGAGCAGTTTGGCAGCAGTTAATAGCAGTTAGCAACAGCCAGCAGTTAGCATTTGTAAAAAAGAAAAAAAAATTGCTTAATTGGACAACATTAATAATAACAGTTAAAAACACACAAAACATAGCAAAGTTACTCGTGAAGGACTGTATATTATTAAATGTGTCTAAAATACATGTTAAAGTATAGTACTTGTAAAGAAAACACAGAGCTGATCCTCATACATGACACAGTTACAGACAGCAACAGAAAAGGGGGAGGAGCTGTCAGTTACCGGTTACTATGGTAACCGCCAAGCGCAGCACAACAGAACTTAAAACACCAATAAATGTCCGGAGACACAAGCTGTTGACTAAACAAAGTAAATTCAAAGAATAAATAAACAAATTTTGACAAACTTCACATATATAATATTGTTAAAATAAAACCCTGTTACACACACACACACACACACACACACACACACACACACACACACACACACACACACACACACATATATGTATATAGATGAGTCATTGAAGAGCTTTTGGAATGATTTTTGTATGTTTCTATAGGTTGTTTGCTAAGCTTTCATTTGTGGAAAATGGTTCTCACTGTGGATCAGTGATTTGTAACTCTCTCCAGACTTTTTGTCATCTGCTCTTTAAGCTCTTTAGATCTTGTTATGATCGTTGGCTTTTTGAGCATACGTTGGCTTTTGTCAGACCAGTCAAATTTATTGCTTAATTCTGCAAGTCTTGCAGTCATCTACCTGTGTGTGACTTGTAAAATGAAACTTTTCTTTCCAAACAGTGTTCATACCTTCAGGAATTGTCTGTGTTTCCATTTGGAGTCCTGTACCAGTAAGCAATAGGAGACACATGATGCTGCTTTTGCTTTTTGATGTTTACGTTGTAGTTTTAAACCTGTTAGCTTAATGCTTTGTAAAGTTTATTTAAAGAAAAAGAGACAAAGGTAACACAGATAATCGTCATTAACATACCACAACCCTATTTACTCTTATTTTTGGTGAACTTGTGCACAAAATTTGCAATATTGATGAAGAAAACATATTAAAAATATACTTTTTTCAGTGTCAGAACCATAGATTGTTATTTATGATTAACATATTTTCCTGCATTGCAAGTCCAAAATGACATAAACATTGCATACACAATCTGAAAACTACAGTTGGATATCCAGAATGCTGTATGTCTATTTCTTTTTGTGTGTATATTAAATGAGACTCAACGCATTTAAATGAAAACCGTCATAAGTCAGCATGACATTGTCTTTCTGACATTTTCAAACATAACTTCAAAGTAAAATCAAAGAAATGTTCATTTGAAATCTTAGAGTGAAAATGAGTGACAATGTCATATTCCTTTTAATCATAATTATACATGAATTGTTTAATAAATATAATTGGCCAGCCTATTTTGGCAGTTTTTGTTATTATATCATAATATCTGCGATTTTGAACCATTGAAGGTGGAAGTTGTTAGAAGCTTAAAAGGCTTGAAAAATACTTAAATAAACCATTAAAACCTTTATAAAACATATTCATCAAACTTTTTTTTCATTGGTCAAATATTTGAAAACCAGATTTTTTTTTTGTTCAGCTCTGTGTATTAACAAGGAAGAAATATCACTTGTTCTGATTCAAATTGTTCTCCTTGAGCAGTAACATTTCTTTTTGATAAACTGAAGACTAAAGCAGGTTTTGAATCCAGCAGTAAAATAAAATCACATTTGTTCTACCCCCTGAGAGGCTTGGATTTGTGGATAAGAAGACAAAATATAAAGTCTTTTCCTCCTGGGCTGAGAGTTGTTCTGATGTCTCAACGCTGCTGGGGCTTTGGATGGTTTGAGACTTTAGCACTGTCAGTAATCTGTGGCTGTCTACATGTGAGAGACTTTTAGAAGGATCTACACACAAAATTCACAACAGAATACTTTATAACAATAAGAACTTAAAAGTAAGAGAAGGTGTTAGAATTTTCTGTGGCACACTTGTGAATTTAAGTTAGAAAATTGGGTGCTGGGGTTTTTGCAAACAAAATCAACAAGTGGAGAACAAGAGCCACTATAACAGCCCACACATGAACTGAATGCTGCCTTTGAGCCTTTTATTGCATCAACACACATACTGTTTGTATAAATAAGATGAAGATATATAATTTCATATTGAATAAAACAATATGCAGTCACAGAAAAACAAATGCTTCATTCTCAGAACTCAAGAGGGAAAATAGCAGGCAGACAAGTTTAACGACCTCTATACAAGCAGTAACAAGAGCCTTGACAGTTAGTTGATTTGTAACCTACAGGTGTGTGCTAAAACAATTTAAACGAGAAAATCTATCAGTAGTCATGTTACAGAAGCAATTGTTTACTGTCCATCAATATGAGAAGGGTTACAATCCCTGTTCTGAAAAATGTGAAGTCCTTTGTTTCGCAGAAAGATTATTCACAAGTGAAAAACCTTTAAGATGGTTGTTACTCTTCCTCAAAGAGCACAGAGACCTGCTGCTATTAGAGGTTTTAGAGGAGCTTTCATTGGACCAAAGTAGGAATGTTGAATCCTGATGCACAATGCCGGAAAATGCTGTATATCCCTGGAAACATGCAGTGCAGCCTTTGGGAATATCAATTAAACATTATTTTCATTTAACTAAACAGTTTGTGTGTGATAGAAAATCATTCAGTTATTTGCAACATGTTTACATTTTGTTAAGTCAAAATCATTCAGAGCAATCAAAACCTACCCATGATTACTGAGGAGGGTTTGACTTCAAGTTTTGAGGTTGGAACTCTAATCCCTAATCACTCTAAATTTTAGATTAAAGTCTAGACTCAGCAGAAGACGTTAAAAAAATTAACATTAAGTTAGAATAAACATGTCAGTCAAATTTAAATGTACTAGAGGTATGAATAATTTTGGAATTGACTGTGTCAGTGTTTTGAAGTCTGCATCTTTTGGTAAAACTGAAGTCTCCCTTAACCTGTTAAAGGCTTTTCCTGCTGTTAAGGATGCCAATTACATTTAGCAACATGCACCCCAACTTCAATTTTCATGCTGTCCCTCCTTCTAACACTGTAATAATCGCTCTCCAGGCATGCTTTGCTAATTCTGTCCAGAGTAACAGTTGCAGCTGAGGAAAAGTGAGATTAATTAAGAGGAGCAGACAGCTGGTTAGGGCTTTAAGAGGCTGCAAACTACTGAATCAGATAATTTAGCTCAGCAGTGATGCAAAAGTTGTATTTAACCCAGTGGTGCTTTTGAAAATAACAGTTTGTGCCACTCGAGTGTGAATCTATCCACTAAAACAAAACTCAAAAGCATATTAAATGTAAAATGCTTTTCTAAATTGGCTGTTTTTTTAAATTAAAAATAATAAGGATTTCCAATAATGTGCGTCGGCCATTTAGTTTCTGTCTATCTGACAATCCCCTCTTCAAGGTTGCACCGATCAATCCCACTGACAACGCAGTAAAATAAAACCAAGAGCATGATGGGAAGGAAGTCTAAAGGAAGTCTGAAACCTGAAAATTCACAGTAAGAGGGTAATCTCTTGGAAATTTGTGAAAGGAAGATTGGAGTGTGGAACAAAAGCAACAAGCCTCTATTAGTCAGTGGCTGCCAAAAGCTTACAGTTTGTATCCTTTCTGTAAGATTATACTGCAGCAGAATGCCAGGTGTTGAGTAAATTTCACTCAGGAGTAAATTAATACCTGGAGAGGCTGCTCCATGTATAAAATTTTATTCTTTTATTGTCCAGAAAGTAAAGCGACAATTCTGACTTTCATGTTGGAGGTTAGATTTTGTTTGTGTCTTTTCTGTTGTTTTTTTTCTTTTATAATTTTAATAAAAGACGTTGTTGTTTTTAAGAGAGTCATAGTTGCCAGACTGTATCTGCCAGATATGACCACTAATAGTTGCTTCTTCTTGCAACCTGAGCCTGCAGATGCACACCATTGATTCATGCTAATGTTTAGTTAAATTAATTAACAGGCAGTTTGTCAGTCCAGTTATCTGCGCTCCGCTCTGTCTATATAGCTGATGTGAAAGGCAATCATATTGTCACTAAGCCCTCCATGCCGACATTACATCACCTGACATTGCTCCGTTCTGTGCTCCTACATTCAGACCTCTAAACCAGTAGCTCTCTGCCCTTAGATAACTTCTACGGGACACCGAAACCTCCAGCGGAGCCGTCTCCGGCAGCCCCTCCTCTGAATGTGAGTGAGGCCCTGCTTCCCGGAGCCCGGCCGAGTGCCCAGGGCAAGAGAAAGAGGAATCAATCGGTCAGCAACATGGAGCAGCGCGCCAGCCTGGAGCCGCCCGAGGAGGAGGAAGAGGAGAGCCCAGTTGTCAATGGCAACGGAGTGGCCATCACACCGGGTACGATCACAGCAGGAAGACAGTGTGTTGTAAAACCTCATATTCTGTTTTTCCCAAGACAGAGTAATGCATACTATGGAGAAGGAAGACCATACAAGACTTTCAAAATGATTTACTAATAAAAATCTGAAAGGTGTGACATGCTTTTTGTTTTCACGCCTTCTATCAATTCCTTACAGAATTAATTAGTGTACATTTTTATTTTAGTATTAATTCAGCCGTTCTATGAAGTTTGCTAGTTAGTGAACAAACATCATCATGAAAACCAAGCATCAGTTTGTGCTGATCGGGAAGAAAGTTTTGGAGAACATGGTTAGGTTTTACAGCAAAATGCTAAGCTAACATCTCACAGAGCACTGCTCAGTTCCTCATCTGGAAATGGAAAGTGTCACCAAGAAAATTGTTTTGCTTTTAATTCAGAAATTAAAGTTCTGAGCATTCTGGGGAATAGTTCCCACTCTTCTCTTTCTTCTTTCAGCTTTTTTAAGTGCTAACCTAAAAACTCTTAGAAGTTGGACAAAATTTATTAAAGGTGAAAGTTTATCTTTCACAAAGTCACATTTTAAGGTTCAAAATCTTAAACTTTAAGTCAGTTTATTTGGCTTAAAGTCTAGAAGATAGTAGACACAACTAAATGTGGTTCAAATGTTTTACAGTGTAATAAACAAAGCAAGCATTGGGAAGATGATGATCTGATCAGATAAGAAAGTTGAAAGGAAGATAGTTAGAGCTAAATACAGGATAATCTTCAAGTAAAACCTGGTAGAGGTTGATTTTTGGTTCCGTTTTGGAGTTTTGTCCCAAATTCCATGACTTAATAAACTTGACAATTTATTGGCCCTGGAGGCCGAATACATACAAAAGTCACATTTTTCAAAGTTTTATGTCTAAAGAATTTTTAATCTTTTTAATTCCACTTCATCTTTAAGTGCTGCTTTGATTCAGTGCTTAAAATCCCAACAAAACGCATTCAAGGTCGAGGTTTTAAGATGACAAAATGTGATAAAGTTCATGGTTTATAAATACCTTTACAAAGCATTGTAAATTCAACAGTTTGGAGGTTTTTATCCAAGATCTTTTTTTAAATCTTCTTACAACATAAAGCATGTTGTGTTTTAGAACAGCTGTAATCATGAAGACATTTTATTTTTCCTGGTTTGGATTTCTGGCTGCCTTTTAGTTTTGTCCCACTGGTATGATTGAATCGAACCGGAGCAACAAGCCAGTTGTTATTGCAGTTGTTACCTATCCTTCTTACTGTTCCCTAAGGTAAAAAGCGGCTCTCTTCCCTCCTGCAGCCCGGTGTCACGTCTGCAGCTCAATCAGCAGCTCCGACAAACTGCACCCTGAGCCGTTGTAACAAATGTTAACAGACTCTGCTAACATGAGTGTGAACTGCAAAGGTTAACAGTAACCTTATGTAACAGAAGGAACAAGGGCACCGTAATGTCTCCATTTTTAGTCACTGGCCTGAGTCTCATAAAGGCTTTGGCTCCCGTCTTTCTGTCCTCTCATTTCTCCGTCTCTCTTGTTGTCTCTCTGCCACTGGCTTTTGTCCTTGTTGCTATTAATACCAAACGTCCCTCTGTTTCTCTCCTCCTCACTTTTCCCAACCTCCTGATTTTTTTAAATTTTTTATTATTTTGTCCCTGTGGACCTTTCTTTGCTGCCCCCACTCTTCCTTCTCTTTTCTCCATCTGTCTTTGTTGTCCCTTGTGAAAGCATTCCATGTTTACATTTTCTCTTCATGTATTTATTTTCCCCCCCATAAGCTGTAAAAAATAAATCACAGTATTTGTTGTAAAATGTGTTTTTTACATTAAGTAACAGGGCTATAAAAAGTGTTTTTCCTTTTACAAAATTGTTGTTTTTGTCATGTTGTCAAAGTAACTTGAGTAAATAAAAAAAGCCAAAGGGAGAATATAATTACCCATCTTTTAAAATCATATACTGTATGACTTATGATTAATCACATTTGAGCTTGCCTGATAACGTAAAGTAGGCTCAAAAAACAACAAATGATGTCCCACTCTAAAAAAATTTGAGAAACATTGTTCATCTATCAGTCTATCAGAGACTGGGCACAAATATTATCCATGAGATAATTTAAAGATGATAACCACTGCTGAACACAAAGGCCGGTCACATATTTTCCAAAAAACATCTTGATGATCCTAAAACCTTTTTTTTTTTTTTATGAACTGACAAGAAGAAAAAGTCACTTTTTGAATGTTTTGTTTCATCTGGTGTAAAACTAACACATAATTTCAGAAAAACCGTCACCTACAGCTTATTTGTTGCTTCACAATCTAATTGACGTACCACAATTCATCAAGTTTGATTTAGAGGCAATTACTTATATTTCGCCAAGGGTCAGGCTAGTTTAGATCAGCAAACTACATTTTTATTTACTCATGTCGTCTTTGTCTGATATTATGATTAGTTTGATAATCTGAAACATTTGTGACAAAAAAAAAGTCAGGATTATTGTAGAGTAACACTTTTCAGCATTTCCAATCCAAACAGTGGGTTTCTCATCATTCCACCAGCTTTTCTCTCTCCTCTGATGACCTCTCCTTGTGTTTGTGACTCAGTCTGTGACCCCTATAGTTTCCGTCTTTCCCTGTTTTCTCAGTTTCTGACATTCCTATGCTTTTTTACTGCTCATGCTGATTGTTCTTAGACTCTGTCCTCCCTCCCCGGCTGCCTCTGTCTCCTGGGGCTTCACAGTTCTGCGGTGGCTCTGCTCTGACTCATCACACACCAAGTGTGTAGTGCGCCCTCACGTCTGCATATGTGTGTGCGAGAATAAGTCTGTTTTTGTGCTCCAGAGTCCAGTGAACATGAGGACAAGAGCACAGATGCCTCTGGGGAGGTTGCAGCTGAAGGGTCCAGCCAGGCCCCAGCATCATCCGAGCCTCCGACTGAAGGGGAGGAGGCCCCAAAGTCTCCCTCCAAATCCCCCACCAAAGTCCCTGATGCAGATGAGGAAGAGCTCGGTCCTCTGCCTGACAACTGGGAGATGGCTTACACAGAGAAGGGGGAAGTTTACTTTATAGAGTATGTCACATTTTTGTTTTCATTGCTTAAAATTATGGGATGTTTTTCAATGTACCTATATTGTAGTGCAATTTTTCTTCTAAAGTTTCAAGTTTTTGTAATTTTGTGACCTAGTAAAAAGACATCTACAGAGAGAAGAACACGTAGGAAAAAAAAATAGTTTAAATTTAATATTTACATAAAAAGACAAAATTATTTTCTTACTTTCTGAAATTAAATCAGACCAAATGTCTCTTGCTTTAGGTCATTTAGAATTACCAAAATTATTTCTGTTTCCTAAATGCCAGAAAAATTAATGTGACAGTTTTTTAGAGATTTTCTATGTAACTCTCTTTGAATTCAGAACTTTAAATACTGAATGATTGCTGTCTCTAAACAATGAGGGAAAACCCAGATGATGATGTCATGGCCTCCAATTAACATTTAAGTTATTTGGAGGCTCAAATTTAGGTAATTATAAGGGATCTAAAACAAGAAAAGTTTGGTCTGATTTCACTTCAGACAGCGAGATAAAAATGTCTTTTTATTCAGTGTATGTAAATATCTGGTTTCAACTGTATTTTTTCATACAGTTGAAGTGAGGAGGAGGAGGAAGTAAGAAAAAATGTTTTTTGCTAGCAGTAACTTGGAGTTAAACCGGAACCCTGAGGAGGAATTTAAAAGCTTTTTGTTGCAATTCTGGCAATTTTCATATTGATGTAATTTATGTTTTTGTTCCATATTGTTTCTCAGACACAGATATTCATATTTTACACACCAACTGTTTGTAAAGGTCTCCCTTTCATCCACATCAATTTGTGCTCCAATTATTTAGCTTTCAAAATGTTGCAAGGACTCTTTCAGGTTAACCAAACTATATATCCAGAGAATAATGTGCTGTGTCTTCCAATTAAAAAAGTAATTTTCCAAACAGTCCACATCTTATTTACCACAATAGTCCATTTGATGCTGCAGATCTAGATGTCACATCATCGTACATACAGTACATACGGTAATCAAAATGTTCTTAGAATACTTTTCTGCTTTGAAAATTCAGTTTTGATCCCAGACTTTTAATGTTTATAGATTTTGTTTGGCACTGACATGTGATAAGTATGTGCTATAATAATCAACAACATACATTTTTAGTCTATCCGCAGGATTTAAAGGAGATGTAATAGTAATCTTGTAATTCTTCAGGTTTTCTGAAAGTCTTTTAATGTTTTTCTCTGAACTTTAGCTATTTATTTTCACTGCAGTGCCTGGCTATTTTGAGAGGAATGTGTTTGTGTTTGATAAGCCACTTAGCTGTGACCCATAGATCACTCCGACATAAAACGGCACACACACTTGAGATGAACCTGATCACTTTAAGAAACTTTACCACAGATACTCAGTTTCTTCCAATTTCTTTGGTTGAGACTCTGAAAAATACAGATGAAATAGTGTGTGTAACATAAATTGGTATTTTAGCACCAACAAGGTAATTCCCAAAACGATATTAGTGTGTGTATTTTTCTAAACCTAAAGCCTTAACCATTAGTGAGTGGGAGTGAAGCAGAGAACTTATTGGAAGTGTTGGCATCTAACATCTCCATCAAGCTACTTACTATCTCCATGAAATCTTGAACATAAATATTATTAAATTTCTCAGTATCATGCCGTGTTAACTTCTGGTCAAAAATCTTGCTTTTTAGTCATGGTAAAGCTGCCAAAGTGTCTGTAGTGGTAAAACGTAGCTTTCTAACATTATGTTATAAGATCTGGATGTTACACCCAGTGTAGATAAAATAAAATTGTTAAAAATAAACCTAATGTAATGCACCCACTTTAAAGTCATGGTTTATGTATGTCTGTGTGTAAATTTTATAGCTCTGGCCTCTCCTATTGAATAATTGATGTGGCTTAGCACTGCTAATCAGACATATGCGCACACACAGTGAAAATTGCAAAAGTTTACGTGTGTGTGTGTCTATTCTGTTGAAGTAACACTCCTTTCGCCCTTGCTAATTAGTAACTGGAGGCTAATTAGTGGATTAATGGGCATTCGGTTTACCTCAGATATCCCCTCGTCTTTCTTCACATTTAGGACATTGGTGTTATTTTTTACACACTTTTTTTAGTGCTCTCTGTCAGTCATTCGCTGACCTCTGTTTGCACTTTTTTTTCCCACCCTCTATTACCTTCATCTGCACCTCACCTCCAGTCACAACACCAAAACTACATCGTGGCTCGATCCGCGGCTAGCGAAGAAAGCGAAACCACCCGAGGAGTGCAGAGAGGATGGTGAGTCTGAGCAGCCTGTTTGTTCTCTTAAAAGCTTTAGTTCACATTCACGTGAGTCAAACTCATCTCTGGGAATTCGTAGGTGTGTTGTCTCCACGTTTCCTGCTGCTTCTGCACCTGATGTCTCTTTATAACACATTGTTTTCCCTTCCTGGAGGATGAGCTCATAAAAACACCCAGCTGTTAGAAATGTGTGCTGCTGGTCTCTTGTTTCTCCAGAGGTTTTAATTCACTTTTGATGGAAGGATTTTTAAATCCAGACAGAATAAAATGAACAAATGAAGTCCAACTGGGCAGAAAACTAATGTGTTTTGCCTTTTTTT
Source organism: Alfaro cultratus (assembly GCA_903066825.1). Taxonomy (NCBI): domain Eukaryota; kingdom Metazoa; phylum Chordata; class Actinopteri; order Cyprinodontiformes; family Poeciliidae; genus Alfaro; species Alfaro cultratus. The sequence goes on from CAEFZX010008326.1 coordinate 15,392, forward strand.
GACACATTGCAACCTGAGTGTATTTAGTTGAGATTTTTAGGGAGGAAAATTTCAAAACAAGTGTATCCTGTATTTAACTCTTGTGATTCCACTGAGGAAGAGTTTCTACTTATGGTTTGTGTTGTTTTGGATAATCTATTCCTGGTTTGTCCTTCTGAGATTTAATGTCTCCTGGAAATCCACACTACAGGCTAAATTTGGACTCAGTTGGTCATGGCTTCAGCAGTGTTTGGACAGCAAAGCGTTGCAATGCAGGACATTAAGCTTAGGACGCAGAAAGTGATTTTTTATATATATATATTATAAAACCGTGTCTTCTTGTGTTTATTACGCCACCATTTGATTAAGAGCTACATGAAACAAAGCAACCAGATTAAAAGGTAAGGTGAACATTTGTTTGACTGTATCAGCCTTTAGCCAACAAATTAGCTTGCGATAAAATTCACTAAAGTGAATCTGAATCAATATCTTCTTTTTCTCTGTTTTCCATCTGTTCTGTATTTTTTTCTCTACATAGTCGTAGCTTAAATTACCCCCGACCCCCATTTCTTCTTTCAATCCCCTCTCGTTAAATTTTCTACTCATTTTTTGTCTTCTCCCCCACACTACATCCCTCCCAATCTCGTCTTTGGGCAGTACTGGGCCAGACTGTGACGGGAATGCTAATAACCCAAGTCAGCTCCACATAAGCTGGCTCTTACTCTCCAGATTCAAAGTCGGACAGAAAAACATGTGGACACCACTGCTATATTTGAACAGATCTATATGGTCTAAATGCAACAACAACAATAAGAAGACACCTCCATTCTTAATTTTTATTCACTTTAAATAATGCAAGTGTTTTTTGATGGGAATGAGTGGTTATCAGAATCTGTTTTACAAGTTTAACTTGTATTTTTATGTTCTTGGTAGTAAGGGGGGAAAAAAATTCTTTTTCTACTTTGTGCAAACTACAGGATTTCTTGTAAAATATGAAAATAGCTTAAACAGATATATTCAGGAAGAATTTATCTCTTGAATCAGCCTTCTGGTTAAGATTTGTCATCTTAATATTTCAGTACGGATGACACATTAACTGCAGGAACTGGACTTTTTGTGCTGCGTTTTCTGGGGCCCCATCACTTTGACAGCAGAACCCAGGGACAAAGCAGAACTTCAAGGGGGGGATTCTGGTTTACCACTTTTTAAATTACTGTGAACCTTTGGATTTGTAGCTGGTCATAAAATATAATAGGTTCTGCTTTCTTCAATTTTTGGACCGCTTTTTACATTTGCCATTTTTGTCTCTTCCTCAAGGCTGTCATGTCTTTTCAGCAAGTTACAGAGGCTTGTTTTAAGTAAATAATTCCTTAATATTGATGAAAAGTTACTTCTTCTATTGGCAGACAAATTAACTTATAACATGGGAAAAATGTCTTGTTATAAGTTTAAAAGCCTGCCAATGGAACTAGCATTTTTTCATCAATATTAAGGAACTATTTACTTAAAGCAAGCTTATATGCCTTGCAATAAAGTTACCTGTAAGTAAGTTTTGTCTTATTTCAAGTTTCCTAAGACATTTGCACTAGAAACTAGACAAAAAAAAAATAGATTTTGTGTTTTTGCAGTGTGGCAATAAGATGGATTTGCCACAGTTTTCCTTGTCCATAATTATATTATATGTGCTGACAATCAGGTGCCTGTTTGGTGCCTGATTATTAGCATCTGTAAGAAATACCCAACTATAGATGTGAATTGGAATCTGCTTCACGCAATGCACATTTAACTGATTTAAATTTCACTTGTGCAATAGGAAAAATTCAAGCTTTTCTGCAAAACCGAGTTACAGCATTACTTTGACTAAACTCCAAATTGAAGGTCAAGTTCGGCTTGACCTCGGCAGTTTGGGTTTGCTGTTTGTGCCTGACGAACCAACACAACCAAACTGACCAATCAGTCACTGCTGGTTGAAGGATGACGCAATGTCCCACAGCAGTGTGTGACCACGCACACACTGCTGTGTTCTTCATATGCTAGCATATGAAGAACTTATATGTGTTTTTGCAGTGTGGGTTACACATGACCCCTCAGTCGTTACACACGACTGAGACCCCTGTTTAAATAAATAGTTAAATAATGAATAAATTGCCTTTTTTTTTCTTATTTATTGAAACTTTCTTCATTCAATCAAGTACCAAACCTTTTGGGATTGGCAGAGATGATTTGACAACACAAATTCCTGAGTTTTTGAGTTAAGTATGCATATTGTTTTGTGCTCAAACATAATGCTCTGTTAAATGTATTAGCCTTTCATCAGCATACATGTGGGAGAACTTTGGCTTCCATTTTCCTTTTGCTCTTTTGGTGTATTGAGACAGAGATGGGGCACAACAATTTGTGCCCCATATGTGTTGGGAGCCTCATGGAGAGGTGCTGCTGCAACCTAGTCACTCTCTAAAAGCTCTTGAAGGAGATTAGTGGAGAGCGCAGAGAAATCTTCATCCACTATGAAGACTGCTTTGTTGCATTTTAGTCTACTTCTTAAAGAGAATCATAAATATTTTCAATAATGTATTAAGCATACAGTACTAGCTCATCTCCTTTTCCTTTTCTTATTCAGCTTTCTCTCTCAAATATCCAACCAAACAGCCGTGTTTCTTGGTACAGTATTTCTGCTGTATTTAAACATTAACACGGTCTGTTTCGGTATTAAAGTAGACCGCGATTATGTCTGAAGTAGTGCTTCGACTGACGGGTTTTAAATTTCCAACACAGAGGCCAGAGCTTCATTTTCTTTTTCTCTTTCTTTACCTCTTTATTTTATCTCTTTGAAGTTGATTTGTCCTTCTCTTTGGGTTTCTGTGTTTCTATCTTGGGGGCTGCAGTTTTTAAAGGAATTTATATCTGTGAGCTAAGCCTGCTGGCAGAGGATTTTGAATCAAAGGCTGTTTGCTGAATTTTTGTGAAGGTCCTAGATGACACATCGTATCCTCTTACCGCACCCTTGGAATCCCACCTTTTCAGAGCGGTAAGCACTTCAGCAGCCACAAGGATTTGTTTTTACAAATCCTAGTGATTATTAGAAGTTTTTTGTTTTAATAATTATTTAGATGTTCATTTGTTGTTGTTTTTTTTTGTTTCTATTTTTGCGTCAGCCACGCCTGTTGAATAAAATATGTAGAGGGCAGAGTTGATGTTGAAGGATAAAAGTAGACAGAATGATATAATAAAAGTGAGCAGGCAACATAAGGAAGAAGTGGGGCCGATTTTAAATGCCCCTTTGCCTGAAGGATTTCTCAGTCTCGCAGCCTCTGGCAGGCAGCAGACAGATATTCAGAGGAACTTTCATCAATTGCTGGTTTCCTTTTCCCTCTTGTTATTCCCTTTTTGTTGCCTCCATCTCATGCATGTCTGGTCTTTCTGCTTCACTTTCCTTTGGCATCTCATATCCTCATTCTGTATTCTCTTTCTCCTTGTGCGGTCTCCCAGGCCTCTTTTGCTCCCATGCTGCATTTTGGTGAATCTGGGAAGAGGTTTGTTCATGTTGATGTGTTGGTACGAATGTTGGTGAAACCTTCAAACACATCAGCAGGTCCTGTATCTGTACACTGAGGCGCACTTAGAGTTTGTAGCCAGAGAGCTGCATCAGATGGAGTATTTTTGCTTAAGCTTGTTTGTATTATCTGCTCAAAGGAAATTGTGCTAAGGTTTTTCTTTGTACAGTTTTAAGTCCTTTTTTCAGCTGCTTGTAAGCAGCTATGTAGCTGCTTGTAAGCAGCTATGTAGCATAGCTATGTAGCTATGTAGCAGTAGTAGTTTGCTACTGTAGTAACAGTAGTAAACTGTTACTTTTTCTATTTGAATCATTAAAAAAAATTAATTATGTCTAAAACAACAATGCATTATTTTTACTCAAGGTTGTCATGCTGTGATCATTTCAAACTGAGACGACAAAAAATATTTTGCTGCATGGATGAACGCCTGAATTTGTCACAAAATGGGGAAGCAGAGAGAGAGAGAAATTACAACCTGCCCCCAAAGAAAAAAAAAACAATCACTAAAAAATAAAGGAAGTATAATGTAGCTTCTTTTAGTTTGTGTTCATTATTTTAGATCTAAAACCTCCAACATGCAACTTCCCCAAAACTTAGTGTTTTATCTGTGGAGTTTGGTTTGCTGTCTGTTTCATCAGTGGCTTAGGAGGCTAGATCTCCCTAGTTTAGTTCTGGAAATTCAGAGTTTCATCCCCAGAAGAAAGAGTGTTTACTGATGGCATTCACGATAAAACAGTAACTGGGATGCCGCAAGAGACACAGACTGAGTGGCAGAGTGTTTATTTGCGTGTTGTTTCAGCACACGACGCCGACAGGTCCAGCCCGCTCCTGGGGAGTGAGAGAGGAGAAGTGGCTCTGCTTAAAGCACTGATTAAACCTCAGATGGTTTTACTTTTCCTTCTGATGGTTGTTTTACCCGACAGATCACATCGAGAGGAGGTAACTCAGATTGTGGTGCTTATTGGACTGAACCAGCTCAGACGTGAAGGAGAGCCTCAGATGTTTAATTTAAAAGTTTTTGATTTGGTAATTCACAAAAAGGTGAAATACAAACTGAAAACATATATAATTGTCAGACTGTAGGGGTGAATAGCTTGTTTTGAACAAGACATAATTTTGCTTCCTCAATTTAAAAAAAAAAAAAAAGGGGAGACACTTGTTTCATTTGCTCTATTTTTTAGGTTAGGGGGTGGGGTTAGGGCTGGCCCAACCCTACCCCAAGGCATAAGCAAACTAAGCAGTCGCTTAGGGACCCAGGGCCACTAAGGGGCCCCCTAAGTGGAGCTGATTTTTTTTTTATTTTTCTTTCAGTAATAGCTTCTGTCATTATAATATCAAAAACACACAATTTCACTATGAACTGATTTGTTTTTACAATAATATTTGATAATGTATGTAGAAATCATTATTTTATGAATAAAAAGAAAAAATAAATAAATTGCTCTTGGGGGCATCCAAACGTCCAAAGCTCTGGTAGAAGTTAAGTTAGCAAAACAATGTCTCAAAAAAAGACTTATCCTTCAGGGAGGGAGAAAAGAAAGAGGAAGAATAGAAAAAAAGCCAAGATAAAGGTTTGTTTTAATGTGTCTTGGTAATGTAATGTAATGTAAAAGATTTGTAAAGCTGCTAATAGAAAATTAGCTTGATAGCGACCTGCAACGGTTCAGTTCAACGGTCAAACATTTATGCTAGTGTCAAACATTTATGCTAGCGTCTTTGTGTGAAACTGAGTTTCAACTTTAAATGAGTTGATTCTCCTGCTTGGCTCTGTATATTTCTGAGGTATTTTGGCTTCAAAGCGCCGTGTTTAATAACATTTGACAACAACAATTAAAACTTCTCAATGTTTGACATTGTCTAGCAAAATGTTTTACTTCAGGCTACATGGCTGCTACATCG
>CAEFZX010008330.1:0-39263 GCA_903066825.1 Alfaro cultratus
AAGGGCAAACAAACATAAAAACAGTGAACCACCATAGTAGTGTTGACCCAGCTGCTCCCCTTAGACCTCAGACAAAACATACACTGCTTTTCTTTTTCGATTGTTGATGCGAAAACTTTCTGCCGGTCTGCTAGTCCACAATGTAGTCTGGCACCACATTAGCATGTGTTCACTAATGCATGTACATTTGCTTGTGTTTGTGAGGCGGCCACACACGGTAGCCGTGCTATGACGTAGAATGGGCATCAGCCAATGAAACACGGCCCCTGTGGTAAGGTCCATTGACAGTATGGAGGCAGACCATAAAGTAGATTTTAGACGATCTACTCAGTCTTGTTTTAAAGAATTATGGTGTGGAGAGATTTGATGTCATCAACATTCAGAGAACATGTTTCTGTAGAGCATGAAGGATACAAATTCCTCTTCAGAAGTATATTTCTTCATTCTTTCCAGTTTCTTTTCTTATATTGTCCAGTGATGGACTGGGTCATGCTTCAGCCAGTGACCAATGTAAAGGGTCACCACCACCCCAGGCAACCATAATGGTCTTAGTGGAAATTCCTCTATCTACTTATATTAGCTTTTTTATATTTCTAAAAGCGCTCCTCTGGAATGCAGTGCTCCAGGTTCGGAAGCACCCCTCATATAATCCACTGTCCTGTCATTACTCGCCCGTCATACATTCCTGCTGCAGTTTCTCACCAGTACTCTATTCACTTGTCTCTACAGCGCACCACAGTGGGCAGGTCTGGTCTCCGCCTCACTGCACGTTCCTCAGACTACACCACGCAGCGCTTCTCTTCCACTCAGCACCTACTGAAGCTGCAGCGATGTTTTCCTGCAGAGCGGCCTGGCAGAGGTGCGGGCCTCTGGCTCGGAGAGCGGCCTACAGGCTGCCTCTGGACGGTGAGTTTACAGAGCAGCTCTGGATGTCTGTCTTCTCTCCACAGTGTGTGTCTGTGATGTAATGTCCGCTTTCTGTCGTAACAGACCTAGTAGGACACACTGTCCTCATGCGACTGTCAACACCTGGGTAAAAAGCAATGACTCAGGATGTTACATGACTGTCAGGATGGAATTTTGGCTTAAGTTTAATTGTCGCTCTATAGTTTTTAGAATAATTTGACTCCGTTGTGGAATGTTGACTGAACATTTAAGTGTCTCCCCATGTGACATGACAGTATTGGTCATTTGCACTGTTTGTAATGAATACTACAACGTTGGAGCGCGGCCATGTTTCACGGAGCAGCACAAAGTCTGTGTTTTAACAAACTTTTACAAGATGTTTTTGTCGGACTAGCAGCTAGCATGGCCTGTAAGGGAACCATAGCATAGTGACCTCTGCCGAGCGTCACTGACGGACTGCGCGTGCAGTGCGCAGTCTCTTAAAAAATGACCTTCATGAATGTGTGGTGGGTAAACGTGGAAACATGGTTGCCGCTGTCAGTCACGTGGCGCGTGTGACAGAGAGAATGCTGAGGCACGAGGTGGAGCAGTGCAGCTCGCGCTGCTAGAGGAAGGAAGGTCAGCGTGACATCAGCTCTGCTTTAAATGCTGCATTATGACTTACTACAACCAGCCAAAAATACCGCCATCAGCGTTTGCGTGACTACGTGACGTATTTCACCACTGGGTTCAAAACTGCATTTAGGGTGACTGGTCCTTGAAGACAGAGCCAATCAAAGTGTCACACTTTCTGTCATTTTCCACACATTACAACATACAACTAGACAGAAAATGACAGCACTTAAAACATGGCAGCTAGAGAAGTTTTATTTTGGAAATATTAACTGGTAAAGCTCTCAAAGTGACTCCTGGTCTGTAATTTGTTGAGCTCCTTTTCTAATGTCCTCTCACTTAAACAGAGGAGGGTGTAACAGGCAAATCCAAAGATTTTCTGCCCTGCTTCCCCTACAGTGTTTAGAAATGTTCTTTCCACAATAAAAGTCCTCCTACTTTTATAGACCGGAGCTGATTAGAGTGTATAAATAACATATTTGGGAGGCCATTTACCAGCATGTAGGATTAGCTCTGGATAAGTGAACAGGTTAATACCCTTAACACTGGACAGGACCAGGTTCCTCAGACCTTGGCTTCTACTGCAGCAGCTGGTTAATGATTTGACAGATAAGCCCCATAGAACATGGAGACAGTGGACTGAGCTCTTTATCTTGTCCTCATTTGTGTACGTTTTGCACAATATACACATACTGTGATGTGAAAAAGGAAAAAGGTTAACACGAACCTTAACTCCTTCATGCTTATCTTCCACTGATCCTCTTGGTTAGGTCAGTTTTCTTTTGTACTTTGGACATGTTTTGTTTTTTTCTACCCAATCCTTTTCATATTTAACTCTTTATATGTGTGTTTGGTTTTATTTTGGATAATAAAGTAGGGGAAAAAGGAGAAAGGAAGCACTGATATATATACCATATGGCCAGGAGTGGACTTAGACTTTTATCATGTTGTTTTATGGTACTGTTGTGAAAATAATGAAAATTATGACAAAAAAATCATTCAGTACTTATTTTTATGTAACTGTGACTGTATTGTACAGCAATCATAGCCTAGTGAACACAAATAATAATCTAAAAAAAACATAACCAGTTGTATTGTGCTTCTTTAGGCTACCAGTCACATAAAATAGTGTGAATTATATCACTAAACTGCACACAGTATTTGCATTTAATCATATTTTAAAAAGTATTAATTCTCTCATTGGACAAATAGTGGGGAAAATAGTAACAGGACAATCCCGACAATACAGGCAGTGTTGGGGGATTTTAAATATCATTAATTAAAAGTGATCATGACCGCAATAAATCAAAAGTCTTATTATGAAAAGAAAAATCACAATACTTTGATACAATTAATGCCCACCCCTAATCTGAACTCTACTTATAAATAAATGGGTAAAAAAAAGAAACAGAACCTGAGACATGCATCTGTTTCTCTACTGTATGCCACGTTTTCAGTTTCTCTCTGTGAAAATAACGTTGGTACAGTTAGGGATGAAAATGTAAAGAAAATCAAAAAGAGAATAAATGCGATGTTAAAACACACAAGAGTTACTAAAACAGTTCCTCTCCTCTGAAGGAGAAAGATGAGAAATATCTGCTTGTTATCCAGGACACAAAACCAAGAGTCCAAATGAAAAATAAGATCTACATATAAAAATAAATTCTATTTTAAAAATAAATCAATATTCTGATTGTTCAACTGGTTGTTCAGTATTTTCTCATTCACAGCTGCTTCCTCTTTGGTAGAGTTCTGCCAATAAATGCTGATTTCTAGGTTAGTTTTGGAAAACTGAGACGACTCAGTAATTCCATCAGGGAATGAAATGCTGAGTCAAACTTTAGGTGAAGCTTCTGGACAGCCATGTCTTGCTATTTCTTCACAAGACAGGGGGAAATGATCCTTTCTCTTGGTATCAGAGTTAGTTGAGCCCTTTAAATCCGTTTCACATTAACAGAGCTGCAGCTTAGCGCTCGTTCACACATTATTCCTGCCCTGCTGGAGCTCTGCAGAGCCACCAAGTCAGCAAGAGCCTGACTCATGGCTGGGTGGGTGGGAGGAGGGGGGAGTGGTGACGCATCATTTTGGGCTCAAAGTGAACCAAACTCAGTGAATTATCTAATGTGTCCATGATTTCCTGTGCAGGTGTGCAGCGGCGGCCCATGTCGTCAGTCCCTGGAGGCTCTGGGCAGAACATCCTGTACACGGTGCTGTGTGGTGGCGCTCTGGTCGGTGCTCTGTCATATGTAAGTTATCTGCTTTCCATCAGAGGTTTGTCAGACAGTTGAGTTAACATCATGAACAGAGATGTGGTCTCTAACTGTATCTCACAGATCTTCTGTTTTTCTTTCTTTAACAGGGATATCAGACCGTTATCTCAGATCACGATCGGTTTAATGACCGCATCAGTGAAATCAGAGCCAGACCCAAGACTGAATGGACACCTAAACCCTGGCCACCTAAAGGCAAGTCCTGCTCCCCCCATCTTCAGCTCCTCATGAGGAGTTTACTAGCTTTTGGATCCACTTAAAACTTACTTTTGTACCACATAATTTAAGATGTTTATAGAAATATGTGTTATGTGTTTCATTCAGTGAGAGAATCAGAATCAGTGTGATCAGGGAATATGCACTTAGAAACGGAGTTCACTCCTTGCAACCACAAGACAAGGCTGCATCTTAACTGGGATCTTAAAGTTTAAAGGGGCAGTATCATGTAAAATCAACCTTTTGTGAGATTTACATCATGGTATAATGTTATTCCCTCATCAAAAACATACATGAAGTGTGGATTTGGTCCTTCCATGCATGTTTGATAAATTCTTTAATCTACATGGCAACCATTAACTGTGCAAAACCTACCGCCACCTTCGAGATGCAGCTCCTGTGTGGAGCTGCAGTCTCCAGCCTTCTGTCTCACAGAGACTGCAACTTCCCCATTCAGTTCCTTCAGACTAGCCAGCAGCAGTTAGCAAACTGTTTTCCCATTCAGGTCTAAACTCAGGTTGACCTGAGTTTATTATACAAGCAAATTATTAGTGCAACACTGAGAAAAACGCTAAAGGGTTATTAGAGAAGCCATGTTGAATTTCAGGAAGAGCAGGAGTCTCAACATCACAGCAACGTTTAGACGCAGCTGACTGGGAACGGCCACCATCTGTTCCACACAGAGTTACCTTACTAGTCGTGGTTTTTATGGGGATTTTGAAGCATCACACTAGAAAAGTTTGATGGAAATGGCAAATTTTGAAATAACTACCTCAGTTTTGCAAAAATGTTTTAACCCTTGCTTGAGGTGGTTTTTGTCTTTCTTGAAAAAGAATTAATGCTGTAAATGGAAGATGGAAACACATTTTCTGAATAGGTTCTGATGTAGTGGACGCGCCCATCCACTGTGCCTTACCACTGATCTACATGCAGACCTGTGACGGTATTTGTTAGGGAATCCAGACTGCAGCATTATGGATGCATGTCTTTCTGCTTTTCACCATGTGCTTCATTCAGTTCATCTTGTACCATGACAAACCTCCTCCACAGCCTACAGCAGCTCTGTTTGGGACTGTTTACATATTCAGCTGACTGACTCTCAGCAGCCCATATCTGCTGCTGTAGATGGACCAGATTAGGCTGTTGAATCCAAGTGGAAATTCTGGCTGATAGCATCAGTTGTTGTACTGGACAGGAATTAAAGCATGACAGGAGATAAATCCATGAAGTATAGAGCAGGCCTGAGTTGTGTTAATGTGTCGGCGTATGGTGATGCATACGAAACTCTAACTTCCTGTTTGTTTTGTTTGTTTGCAGGCAAAGATGAAGATGAAGGTGAGTAGTGTCCCTGCCTGAGAACTCAGACACGGCTTGAATGAAACGTGAGCTTGGGTGTAAAAATGCTGCAAACACTTTAACCAAACACCTGGTTTAACCAACCTGCTGTTGGCACAAATAATCCCGCTGATCCGTCTGTTCCTCCACAGAAGAGGAAGTCCACACTGAAAGCAGAGCATGAGTCTCCTTTATAACACAGTTATATTTCTAAGTGATGAAATAAGTAGGAAACATTATATCTTAGTAGCTTTACTGTAATCTGGGTTGTTTGAGTTCAGAATATCTGCTTGAACAGGCAGGATGCCCATATGCCTGCAGATTCCTGCAGCTGCTCTCCCAGTCAGCCCTGTGTCTGCTCTCTGTCTCAGTGAGAGCAAAGATGGCTCTGATGGTAATGAAATGATCTGGATGAGCCTCAACAGGCCTCTACTGCAGAACACCATGCTCAGCTTTTTTGTTACCTGAAGACAGATGGTGTTACAGATACAAAGGTTTAGCCTGCTCTGAGGTCAGACTGGGCTGATATTACTATGCTGGACACACACTTTTAAACCTGTTACTACTGTATCAGTTGTGCCTCACCGTTCCTCTCGAATGTATATTCACTTCAGCACCTCATAGGAGCTGAAGTGATCAGGATCATCATGATTAACTACTGAGTTGATCGGGTCAACCTGGAGCAACATTTCTTTTTATTTCTTTTTGTTTTTTTGACTGAAGAAACAAAATTGTTTGGTCCTGATTTGAAAATTCTTAGAATTTAGAGGTTGTACACAAGTTTTTATCATGACTGTGTGTTTAGTAATAAACCAAATCTCTATCCCAAAAAGGTCACTTTTGTTTCGATGAGTGTAGAAAACAGGAAAGGAACCTGATTGTACAGAAATCATGGGCTAGCATGATGTCGGTGTATTTTCCTCACAAACTAAACCAAAAGCTGACCTTCTAACAAACACTGTCTTAATCCAAGCTTTAGTGATGCACTAATACACTCCTCCCCTCCGTTCCACCCACTTCCCTCTGTTTTCTCTTTGTAAGACGGCCAGGTTTTCACTTCCCTCTGTGACATCATCAATGCTAGCAGACCTTGTTCATGTTCCACCTGCATTCCCACATCTAGACTGGTTGAACTTAGAAAGAGATGATGTGTGAATGTAGCTCTTTAAAAACCAGAATTTCCTCCTCCAAACTCTCTAACACTTTGTGTCTCTACTCTTTCAGCATAATGCTTAAAGCTAAGGTCCTCTGTGGCCTCTTGGATATTCGTCCTAGAACTGGATGTGAAACCCCTTCTCCTCTTCCTCCTCATCCTCCTCCTCTTTTCCTCCTCTCCCATAGAGAACTTTGGAACAATCTCTAATGGATCTGACTGAGGGACTTTGAGAGATTTTTCTGGACTGTGCTATTGTTAACCTCTGTGTTTGTGGGACTCTAGACCATTATTGTACCAAATGCTGTTGAAGGCCATTCAGACAAACACACTTTGCATGCACTGCTGTAGGGTTCAGTGTTCCTGTTCCCCAGAACTCTGCCTGTTTCATTTATGACTTCTATTAAAATGACTACAGAGAACAATGAGCCAACAGACTGAAATGTTCAAGCCTTTCCTTTGTTGGTCAACAAACCCACAGCTGTTCTCACACACTGTCCTCACTGAAGGAGTAAGCCTGCTGTTCCAAACAGTTTTGTGTACTTTGTGATTTAATGGGAAGCAATGGAAGGATTCCTCAGTTACAGATTAAAGACCCACAACCTACCTGGCCTGTCTCAATGTCTGTATGTCTCACTGTCAGACGTGCTTTCACAGTTCCAGATAACCCTAACTTGTTAATTTTATGGTAAGAACCAACTTTCCACTTGACCCTTTCTACCCTGCACTTAACCCCACTTCCTGCCTGCTCCTCTTTCTTTACCCCTCCCCTCCCTCTGCCTGGGTCGTCCTCCTTCCTGTCTTTGAGTTTGCATGCAGTTTGTTCTGTGCATGTCTTTATCTACTTACCTTAGTAATTTTTTGGAGATGAGGCAGGTCTTTAAATGTCATCAATAAATAATATTTCAAGAGCAGGGGAAGGTAATCCCTACAACTCCATAACATTATTGACACTGATCTCTTCATTTTGGCACTTGTTAGTGGGTGGGATTGCCCTCAAAGCTGAAGTGTTAGACTCCTGCAGGGTGTTCCCAGTACTCAGTGGTCAGTACTCAGCCAAGGAAGGAATACTAGTGAACTGGTGACAGAATCATAGGAGCAGACCTATGACTGTGGCTTCATCATCAGAGTAATGCATACTATTGCAAAGCAGAGATGGTTCTGGATGGGGTGTGCTGTGGTGGCGCAGGGGTTTAGCACGCCCCACGCTTGGAGGCCTTAGTCCTCGATGCAAACGTCGCGGGTTCGACTCCCAGTCCCGACGACCTTTGCCGCATGTCTTCCCCTCTCTCCTCGCCCTCTTTCCTGTCTGCCTACTGTCGCAAAAAATACGAGCCAGTAGCGCCGCAAAAACTCTTCGGAGAAAGGAAAAAAAAAAAAAAGAATTGGTTCTGGACAAGTTTAAAGTGTTGACTTGCCCTCTATATGCTGGCAGGTCCTAATCCAGTTGAGAAACCCTGGATAAACAAGTCCAAACTATGGAGTCCTCATCTTGCAACTTGCAGGATCTAAAATAGCCTTACAAAATTAATTTCTCCATTGTTAATTTCTCCATCCGGTTAATGTCTGGTTTGGTTCTACCCCGGTTTGAAGCGCCTTCACTATGGTCTGTTCCCTACTATTGTGGGCGTCAGTGTGGACGGGTATACTGTGGTCGACTCTTCCATGATGTTGTTTGCGCCGTAAGTGGATGTGTGTGCTCCTGCACTGCTCAAGATTAAACTCAAAATTGCGCTCCTCCAGACTGAGCAGCTCTCTGGCATCAGTCTGTATGTCTGCCTCTCCACTGCGGAGCTTCAATGTTGTTTGATTGAGATGTTGTAAATCATGGTCCACTCAGGGAATGCTGTCAATCAAATTGCTTGCTCGTAATACTTGGCTTTGAGCGGCTTGGACTATATGAAAAATGAGGGAAGAGTCGTACAGGATCTGGTGATAGAGGTGAATCTGACTGGGACAGACTGGGGCAGAACAGGTTAAAGTCAATCCAGTGGAGAACTGCCTATAATGGTACCAGAAGTTACAGAAGGGGAGCGAATGCCTCAACATGTCTGGACTAATTAGGTTGCAAAAGAGGGATCAACAGACCTTTAGGCAGGTTGTCATGATGTTATTCCTGAATATTGTAGATCCATCAAACTGGGTTTTATCCTTCAGACACCCCTGAGGTGTCAAGGTTTCCACCCTGAGAAACCGTTCCCCTTTTGCTTCCACAACAAGCCAGAGCTGCAGAGGCAAGGACTCTTTAGATCGTTGAAGGTCTGCTGTGGGATCATTTAGGAGCACAACCCTACACCTATCAGTGAACCTTGATTGTTCACAATTTTGTTGCCAGTTCACTAGTTCCTGTAACTTCAACAACATTTAGTTGTTCACAGATGTGAAGACTGTCTACTCAAGTTTTGGGCCTGGTGAAAGTTGCTGAGATTCTTCAACTTGTTCCTACTTCCTACACCAGGGGACTCAGTCCCCTGATCTTAGGATTTGCTACCCTGCAAGATTGGGATACATCCCTGCTCCAACACACCTGAATCAGATTAATGGCTCTTTATCAGGCTTTTGCTAAAGTTGATGGCATACTGAAGAGGACATTCAATCATCTGATTCAGGTGTGTTGGAGCAGGGTTCCTTCTATAAGCTGCAGGACAGTAAATCTTAAGGACTAATATTGTCCTGCACAGTCATATCAAAGATTTGCTTGTTGCAGTATAAATCCCATTCACTTCCAGGTCCCATTGCAATGATCTTTATTTTTTATTTTTTTACTTCTCTTGTCAGAAATCATAATGGCTGATCTGTATAAATTTTAAGAATGTGTTAAAAAGGAAAAATGGCTTAATACTGACAATATGGGCAAATTAGAATGAAGGATGTGTTGGGATACATTAATAAAAACTAAGCACATTTTGATTGCTAGCAATTTGGTTGGACAGTCAAACATGGGTGAAAGATGTAATATTTTTAACCTTCATCAATTGTTATTGTTTATTGCAGGAAAGGCTTTAATTTGATTAACTGAAGTGTAGATTGAAGCAGTGGTTATGTCACCTCTGCAAGCTGTTAAACACCAAGAGCAAGTGGAAAACATGCTAGATTTCATGACTACTGGCATGAATTGAATCATCATTAATCAGTGATAATACACCACTGTGTATATGTTTAATCCATTCAGTATCAAGATCTGTATTAGGCATGACTCTAGAGGGCACTGTTAAAAATCTGGACTGAAATATAAACCATAAATAATTATACCTGAACAATGACAAGTCATTTTTCATGAATTGCCCTCTTGTCTGCCCCTAACTTTAAGAGTTAGGGGCAGGGTTTGAAATCAAACAATATAGGCACATTGTAGTAAACAAAATTCAGCAACAAGTCAGTTGATGAAATGCATAATGTTTAATTTTGTTTCTCTACAAAGAGCAAAATCATAACAATGTGTAATGTTCTTTACAGTAATCCATTATATACATTAAGCAGTAATATACAGGGGTCTAAAGATCTAGATATAATAAATTTCTTAGACTGAAACTGGAATGATCAACAGCAAATTCAGTTTGGTCCAAATTGATGCAAAGCAATCACTTCAACCTAATCTTACAGAAAGATTCATATCCAATCCTATATATTCTGATCGAATTCATTAATCTGAAAGATTCTTTGTGTATGTAACATTAGGAGAGTTCCTCTAGTAAGCCGGTGTGTGTATTTCTGTGCGTTGCAGACGGAGAGGCTGACGCTGGGGAAGAGGAAGCTGCTGCTACTGCTGCTGATGAGGCAGAAACCATAGTGGAGGAAGCAGCCGAGGTGGTCGCAGAGGCTGCCGAGGTGGTTTCAGAGGCCGCCGAGGCAGTCGCCCAGGTGGCACTGGAAGTGGAGGCAGCTGCAGAGGAAGTAGCCAAAGTGGCTGAGGCAGTGGAAGAGGCTGCCCAGGCTGTGGCCGAACCTGCTGCTGTTGGCGCAGAGGAGACGCAAAGCGATGGTACGAGCTCTTAATCTGAGGAAACCTGATGCCGCACACATTAACTGCAGGGAGACATACACACCACCACACACACCTGATTATTTCTGGATTACTGCAAAGACCCCTTTGACATCAGTAGTTGTCTAACATCACAGGGAGCAATAAGACCTGTCCCAGTCTGTAGAACCTCTAAAGGCTAGCTGCTTCTCCCCAGGTGTCTGGCCTCACCTCTTACTGCACATTCTCTCTTGTTGTCCTGAAAGTGTATATTTGCTTTTTTATTTATTGGAGCGGGTTTGATCGGGCAGCTGCTGCTGAAAGTAACTTGAAATCTGCGAGGTGTGTCGTGTAGATGGAATGTGTGTCTGATTTTTGTTCAGGTTCTTACCTGGCCTTGCACCGTCAGAAACTACAAACTGAAGTATATCTGCACCTCCCCATGTGGCTGTGAGCTCTCAAGCAATGCTCATTTGCAGTTATGGGTGAAATAAATGTGATCACTCAACAAGTATAAACCTTATTCATTCACGTTAACCCTCATCAGGTATATGAGCCCAAAGTTCAAACAGTATAAACCAACAACAAAATGTTAAGCCAGAGTAGACGCTGTAATATTAATGGTACCATTTTGTTCTAAAACCTTTAATGCTATTTTCTGATTTGACCAAACTCTGTTTTTCTTTGCTTTAAGCATCTGTAATGTTGCCCTGCTGTTCTAAGTATCACACAGAGTACATGTATGTATGTCTATCTCCTACTGTGATACACGTGTGTGTGTCTAAATGCAAAGCTATGTTCCAACTCTGTAATAACTGTCATGTCAGATTGTCTAGAGAAATGTTAGTGTCAGAAATGCTGTGAATCATTCATTTTAATAGTTTACAAACCAATTCAAATCATATGTGATCATATTTTTATTTTGCTTATAACTGGACAATGAGCACTGTGAACAGCTATTTCATGAGGTCCTACAATAAAGCTTCTTGTTAAACTAAAATATTTACTGCCGTCTTTGATTTGTCTGATATGTTTGTAAACTACATTTATGCTGGCACTGTCCAGTATTTACACTTGAGACCAAATATTTGCATACATTGCATGGTGTTTATCTTTGAACCTGAACCCATTTGATTGAACCCATATCTAATTTTTGCTAAACAAATTCCCTTTTTCACAGTTAACACTAAAACTGAATGCATGTGCTATCCACTTCATAATCATGAGTCATTGGAAGACTTTAGCAGATGATCTATAAACTGCATTATCACCTCAACTTGTGTGCTAATTGTGGAGAAAATACAACTTGAGTAGTTGTGATGTTTAGATGGTTGGATTTTGTGTTGCAGTGCCACTAGCAGCTGCCTCGGCACTAGAGTTACTGAAGAAAGCTGAAGGAAAAGATGACTTGGCATCCAACAATCAAGAACCCCTACCACCAGAAGTGGAAACACTTGTTGAAAAAGTGACCCCTACTGTTACAGAGGTCTCGACATCAGATGGAGATACTTCAGTCAAAGTTGTAGCAGTTAGTGAGGAGACTGTTACGCCAGAGGAAGATGGAAAAGTTTCTGTAACTGTAGAAGTAGCACCAGTCACGGAGTCTCCTACACTAGTAGAGGTAGTGTCAATAGAAGAATCAGCAGCCTTTGCAAAAGTTGCACCAGTTGCTGAGGTGCTCCCTACACCAGGAGAGGTTGTGCCGGTTTTAGAGGAGCCTCCTGCACCAGCAGAGGTTGCACAAGTTGAGGACGTCCCTGTACCCATAGAGGTTTCAGCAGTTGCCGTGGAGGCCCTTACAACCATTGAGGTTGCAGCAGTTGTCGAGGAGACTTTGACACCAGCAGAGGATGCACCAATTGTTGAGGATGTCCCTGTACCCATAGAGGTTTCAGCAGTTGCCGTGGAGGCCCTTACAACCATTGAGGTTGCAGCAGTTGTCGAGGAGACTTTGACACCAGCAGAGGATGCACCAGTTGTTGAGGATGTCCGTGTACCCATAGAGGTTTCAGCAGTTGCCGTGGAGGCCCTTACAACCATTGAGGTTGCAGCAGTTGTCGAGGAGACTTTGACACCAGCAGAGGATGCACCAGTTGTTGAGGATGTCCATGTACCCATAGAGGTTTCAGCAGTTGTTGAGGAGGCCCCTGTAGCTATAGAAGTTGCATCAATTGTCAATGAGGCTCCTGCACTCGTAGAGGTTGTGCCAGTTGTTGAAGAGACTTCAACACCAGCAGAGGTTGCTGCGATTGTTGAGGATACTCTTGTACCCGTAGAAGTTGCACCAGTTGTCGAGGAGACCCCTGCACCCATAGAGATTACATCAGTTGTCGTGGAAGCCCCTGTACCCATAGAGGTTGAGGTAGTTGCCATGGAGGCCAATGCACCCATAGAGACTGCAGCAGTTGTCGAGAAGACTTTGATACCAGCAGAGGTTGTGCCAGTTGTTGAGGAGACTTCAAAACTAACAGAGGTTGAGGCAGTTGTCGAGGAGGCCCCTGTAGCCATAGAAGTTGAACCAATTGTCGATGAGGGCCCTGTACTCGTAGAGGTTGTGCCAGTTGTTGAGGAGACTTTGACACCAGCAGAGGTTGCACCGGTTGTCGAGGAGGCCCCTGCACCCCCAGAGGTTGCTCCAGCCATGCAGGAGACTCCAGCACTACTAGATTCTAGCAAAGAATACATTGTTGTTGTCCTGGAAGGAACACCCAAAGAAGAGAAGAGACCCAAGGTCCTAGGAGTTGGCCCTATGACCGGTAGAATCATCCCAGCTCCAGAAGATGACAGTACCCCTGCCTCTGAGGTAACAGTTTGTTTTAAAAATTTTAAGTAGCTTTAAGTCATTTACTAGTATTATAACTAGTAAATGGTGATGCATTACTCCTTTGGCAAGAATTAAAATTTACAAATTTTTTCTAACCTTCTCTAATCAGTGGTCAGTGGCAGGTCAGATACTGGAAAGTCTGATTTCATACTCCTTTTCATCAAATACATCAGCCAAGAACTCTGGTTTATTTTTGTTTAAGAAAATTTTTTTTTCTTTGGTGCACTTATAAGATAAACAGATGAAGAGAGGCTTAAGTTTAGGGAGATTAACTTTTATATATAAATGCTATATATAAAAGTTACTGTACCTACCAATGAACCTGCTAGTCAACCAAAATGATAAAATTACCTGAAATGAATATCAGCTTCTAAAACCCTACACTGTACATCTCCACAAGAAAACATTTAATGATTTACTTTTAAGTGGTACTTAAACTATAAAAAGGATTACTACATTTTTTTTCCTTACAACATGTAGTGTGGTCTGGAAAAGAACTAACATAGCTCTTTAAACTTTGCTGTTCAGGGTAGGCGACGTCTTCTTAGGATTCAAATGCAGTAGTATCCAACAAAGGTATTGCACCTTTAATTATATGGATTATTTTAGATTAGGTTATGAACACTATGTGCTTCCAAGTAACATGTAGATTCCTTCTGTATGTGTGTACTTTCCAATCTAGGGATGTAGACTTAGAGGAAGGTTTTGGAGTTTCCATCATCTGTACAACACTAACATGTTGCTTTTATTTGTTGCAGTAAAGCACTCCTAAATGATGATTTTCAGTTCTCCACTAGAAGATGGAGGATGTGCCTTTCTCCTATACTTCATTCTTCAGCTCTGAAATACAAAGGGAGTAACTGGTTACACATTACTGACATGGTACAGTGTTTAGATCACCAGCTGCTATATTGAGCCCACATAGCCCATTACTGTGAAATGTCACATGTATAACAGTTACATTGTAGCCAGATTGTTATGGCCATATGGTTTTTGCTGTGTTGTTAGGAACATTTACTGTCTCCTCTGTGAACTACAATCTGTTTACAGCTTTTGACTAAACTGAGCCTTTCAAACATCCCAAAGCTTTTACTGTTACACGTTAAAGCTTTAAAAACCACTCCAGTGGAATATGTTGACATTGTGCATCTCCAAACACTGCCCCACCGCCACAGTATTAGCTCTCAAAGTGAGGAGCGTTCAGATCCACCAGCACTGCGTTATAGAAACCAGCCTCAGGTTTTTTTCTCTGCTTCTTCTGGCTCCAGGTGGAACCACTCTGACTGTACTTTATGTTTATGAACAAACATGTGAATCCATGAATATGACCTTCTACCTCACTGTTTTCCCTCATGTTCATCATTTTAAGACAACCCCTTAGAGCTCTGTGCAATCCAATCAGTGTTAGGTTTCTTTCTCTGCAACATAGCACCTAAACCATTACCTTCACAATGGCCCCATTAAATTGTAATGGGCTCATTTTTAAAAACACTCCAAGGAAATTATGTGAATAAAGAATAATCACCACCAGGTACCTGATATAGCCACAGATTAAGATTGAAAAAGGAAACTAGGAAGGGAACTGTAACTATAGTATCATCTCTATTTTACACATACTGGAATCATCATTGAATCACTGAGTTAAATGGGGAAATAAAGCAGCATCCTGTTCTTTCACTCTTTGTGTTTCTATCCTGTCTTGTTTTTCCATTTTTCTAGAGTTAACCCTGTATTTAAGTGGAGCTTAAAGGCTTCCAGCATGTACAAACAGCTGACAAACTGTATGTTAAGGGATTGTGATGTTTAATGTGTCGATGTTTCAGTGTGTCTGAAGGAAGGTCTCCAGTGTGAAAAGCTTTGACAACTCTGTGGTTTTCTCTTCCTTCAGATTTTTCTTCCTCTTTGTGAATTTCTTTCTTTCATAGGGCTGCAGGGATCACTGAAACTGAACTGATAGATTTTTTAAAATGGGATATTATACACTGTCCTTTATGCTTTCAGTTGGGTTTCTCTATTAGACTCTAAATGGTTGCCATTAAATAGCAGATACTGTGGAAAATGTACTCTTGTTTTGCAAAATAAATAATTTGAAAACAGAATTTCATTTATTGCATTGCTTAATATTTTTTAAGTGTGAACAATTAAATATATCTGCGACTCAGATATATTGCATCTCAGTATTTATCTACCACACTTCAGGGTGGTGGGTTTACACTAAAAAAAGTAGCTTTTATTTTTTTTTATTATGTTTGGACATATATCACAAAACAAAGCATAATGCCATCTGCCTAATTGTTTTAATTATTATTTTTCTTGAATCCGTTGTGTGAATGTGTGGGATGGGATCTGGCACCAAAGACGTTGCAAGCTGAGGCCTCCCTGTATTGGAGATTCTTGCCCATCCAGTGGCATAGGCACTGGCTGAAACAGCCCTGAGCATCGATTTGTAGACCGAATCAACTCTCCTGTCCCATTTCTGCGTCAAAGCAGTGTTTGTTTTCCTGATTAAGAAGGCCACAGCCATTTTGTTATACACTCTACATAGTTTTCAACAAAGCTTAATTAGGTGACATGTCAGTAAACTCCACATGGATGATGAGACCAAATGTTTGCGAAACCATCACACCAGCTCTGCCGGCTTACTTTGTTCCCATAGTTCATTGTGGGGGCCATTCCTTCTACAGATAGTGACACACACACTTGGCCATCCGTGTGAGGTAAGAAAACATGGCTCGTATAAAATTGGTCCAGCTGCTACCAATTCTCTAAGGTCAAGGTAAATGTTCACATGCTCATTGTTGGCAGTGGAAAGGGGTCAGAATGAATTCCTTGACTGTTCTGTGGCTACACACTGACGCCCTGTGTATTCTATATTCTATCAGAACCAACATGAAGTGCTTAAGAATTTGAGCCACAGTAGCTTATCTTTTGGATTGGACCACAGGTTGTACCCTTGGTGACTAACCATGTTCAGCTTCAGTTTGGTGTTTTAGCTTTGTGTAGAATGATTGGTGCTCCAAACCACCCAACTCAAAACCCTCCCTCTGCTTAATGAAAGTATGCCTGATAATTAAAGTTTAAACCCTCTCTCAGATTTTCTCTAGATCTCTCTCTGCCTAGATAAATCTCCAAATCTCCCCAATTTGGGGGATAAATCTCCCAAATTTGTTTGGGATAAATCCCCACTCTACAAGTGATCTGGACACTTGTTGAGTCTTGATCACTCTACAAGTGCTAACAAAGTCAGTACGACAGGTTCAGATAGTGAGGATGTTCTGGGTGATACAGCTGTTTGGTTAGGGTGTTCTGATGGGAACCCATGATCAGGGAGAACTTGCAATCTCTGCAGGAAGACCCAGTTTGAGATTCAAGCCCTTGACCTTGTTACTGCAAAGCAGTACTTTTCTGTGGTGCCTTTCCCCAGTGATGGCTAATAGATACAGAGTCTTGGAACTTGTCATCAATGCTTCGTGGTTTACTTCTAAAGACTGATGCTCTTGTTAAAGTGTGTGTTTACTTGCTCTAAAACACTGGAAGACCTTCTAGATCTCTTCAGGACTTCTTTGAAGTCTCCTGAAATATTCAAATGGAATTGAAATGACTCGCTGATAGAAGTTTACGGAAGTAGTAGCAATGAGGTGTGAACATCCTCTGCCCCTTTTAACGTTGACAAAACAAGGGGGCTGGTTTGGGACAGGCTCACACTACATTGGATCTTAATCATCAGAAAGGTGAAGAATGATGGATACTCTAGCTTTTTCCCCACAGTCCAAACCATGACTGTTAGGTTGATTGAATACTCTAAATTACTCTTGGGTATGATTGTGTGTGTGTGTTGTTGTTGTTGTTTGTGTGATGGTATGACTACTTGTCCCAGAGTGTCAATGAAAAGAGACTAAAACTTGAGAGTTAACATTTGTCCTTTAAATTCCCCTCATAACTCTCACTGCAGTAACTACAGTTGGGGATTTCTTTAATGATTTTCTCAATCAAATTGATCATCATTTACTTTCGAAAAAGCTTCCTAAAACTAGATTTGCCATAAGTTAACGCGTTCTTCTTCCTCCACTAGATGGCGCTTGAGCTGCTGCCCAGATCGGGAGCGTTCGTTTCTGCGTCAGTTCGTCTGACGTCAAGGCGGTCTGTGCTTTGACCCGTTGGATCATTTGTAGCAGAGAGAGGCGGCACACCGGAAAGCTAACGGGTAGCAGAACTCCATCGGAAATAGAGGCCTGAGTTTGAAATCTGTGTGGCATATCGACCTGTACATTCAATCTCCAGAACATTAATAGGTGCCTGCGTAGGGACTTCCGCGGCAACGAGGCCTTGGAAACACCTGCAGAAGCGAGCGAAAGGAGCGTTTTGGTCCCGTCAAGTGGGCTAACAGAAGCTAACTTGGGCCCTAGCTGCTGCTAGCGGTGGAGCTCACTTCCCGCAAGCAAAAGCAAAACAAGGTAAGAGAAGAAAACCTTGTTTTCACATGACTCTGAAAGCTCACGGTTCTCGCTATTGTTGATGTATTTGCTGGAATAGCCTTAAAGTTTAATGTCTCAAAACGAGTAGCAGTGTTTTAGCAGCTGCTAAAACACTGCTACTAGCTCTCTGGAGCTGAATAAAAATAACCACAGCAAGGTTCTTTATGTACCTTAGTGTTGTGTTTTACTGCAGAAATGAATGTTGACTTGCTTTTAAAAGTTGAATACTCTTTTCTGAACAGCAGTGAGTAAACAGACCTGGTATCTAAGCGCAGAGAGGAGCTAACTGTAGCCCCGCAGACTGCAGAGACAGACGGGTAGCACTGAGCTCAGATCCCGCTCAGAAAGTAAACACTAGCTGCAGATGGAGAACTAACTAGAGTTCCTCACCCATCAGCGTCTTCTGGTTTGATGGGCTTCAAAGTTTAATAAGTCAGTTTTAATTTTGCATAGCTTGTGTTGGCAGGCACGCAGTCAATCAACTGTTTTGCTGTTTCCTCGAAGCTACAGAATCGCTGTTTGTTTACAGTAAAGCTGTGAGGACACCGAGGCTCAGCTGGTACTGGATTCGTGCAAACTCAACGTTAAATGGTGATTTTGTGCTTAACATTAACTTGTAGCTACAACCAGCGCAAACGACCACATGCTTGCTTTGGTACCGTTTGGAGTCCGTTCATGCAGGACGTCCAGCAGTAGCGGATGATTATCGTGGTCATGGTAGTGATCAAGTACATCAGGGAGGCTGAGCTGGTGTGTTCAGAAGAACCCAAAGACAGACTGCCTTCTAAGATCTGTCGGTAGCTGTCGGAGTGACAGAAAGCTGTGATGCCAGGAGTCCTGTTGACCTGATCTTGAAGTGTGATGGCTGGATATTAATCTTCTTCTTACCTCTGGATCAGTTCTCACTCTGCTCCCTGTGTGCTTGTAGTGCAATGAGTTTATGCTGATGAAGCTTAGGATGTGCTTTTGTTAGGGCTGAAACAATTAGTTGGGTTAATCAGATTGATTATTGAGTTGACTAGTTTAGTAATCAATTAATTGTTATTTGGAGTATAAATATTCTAAAAAGGCCACTTGGAAGACTGAAACTGTACAAAGAAATCTATTGATTTTGCATTTAGATAAAAACATTTGTTATAAAATCTGTTCTACCCGGAACTCCTCTAGTGACAGTTTTACCTTCACCTAGCTCAAATTCGGTAAAAAAAAAACAAAAAACAAACTTCGTCCCCCTTCAAATTAATCACCTCTACCAATCCGGTTATTAATTGCTTAATCAGTAGATCAGCCCTAGCCTTTTAAAAGCTAGGGCTTTAAAAAGGAAAAGCTATTGGCGAGCGTATCTTCTCCTTTCATGCTCGTTTTCAGTGGAACAACCTTTTTCTAAACACCAGGCAGGCTGGGTCTCTGGATGGTTTTAAAGTTAAAGAGCCACTTGTTTATGCTTTAAACTCTGCTTCCTTGTTTTATTGCCTTCTTAGTGCTTTATCTGTTTTTAATCTGCGCTGTTTTATTTAGTCTTTTATTTCCTTGCAACCCTTAGCTGCTTTGAATGAAAGCGCTTTATAAATAAGGTTATTATTATTATTATTACACTGTATTGAAGTATTTTTTAGCTGCAGATGCATTCTTTGCTACAAATGATCAAGCGTTCACTAAAGGAGTGCTGTTTGTACATTTTAAGAAATAAAATGTTTTTCTTGCTTAAAAGAATTGAAGTGTTTTGCTTTTTTATGTATTTTTTAAAATTCATTTAACTACCTCAAGTGGTTAAACAAAAAATCTGTAGAAATATTTTTAGACTAGTGGATTACTAAAATAATAGTTGTTGGCAGTCCTACTTTCTTGACATTATTGACTTAAAATGAGAATTGTTGTTGATGATGAAATGGTAGTTGTTGTTGTTGCGGTAGTTTGCTTTGACTGTAACTTTACTGTCTCACATCAGCCCCAGGCTTTCCCTTGACATTGATCTTGTTCAAGCACATTCAGAACACAAACGGCACACTTCCCTCAGCTTTGGTTGACCTCCTGACCTCTGGCATGCTCTTCTCTCTCTTTAACAGGAATGAGTGATGAACTCTGTGGTGGTGTCAGATGGAGGAGGAAACATAGTGGAGTACGTCACTGTGGTTGAAGAGTCACAGCAGGTAAACCTTTTCTAGAATTTGTCATCTACAAATTAAAACAAGATCAATAATTGTTTTATCGCTTTTTTCTTTTCTCTCGTTCTACTAAAAACTGGATGATAAAAGTCTCCAGTCTGGTTCTTTGGTGTCAACTAGCCCTTTTATTGAATGACTTTATAATTCATTCTATTTGTGGTTTTGTTTATTTATTTTGAATAAATAATGGTAATGCATCTTGAGTGTGGTGGAACTCTGGGAATCAGTCATAATTAAAATACTCTGAGAACATAGAAGTTGTTTTTTAATACAGTGGGTTGGTTTTCCCTGCACAGAGCTCCATGGAGCTCAGTGCAGATCAGTCTTTCTTCCAGTGACCCACTATGGCAAGCCGGGGGGATCAGAGCTGCTTCCAGCTGCTGACTCTCACTCAGACACATCTGCTCAGTGTGCATATAGAGCAGACACATTCAATACATTATAATATCACTGAAAAGTCATTTCAGGAACTTTATCACATATGAAACACATTATGTAGATTAAGGAAACACAGATGGATGTTTGAAAGTTTTTATGTCTGTTAATTATAATGAGTTTCTGCTTACAGTTAATGAAAACATGACATTTCATTTTTAATTAGAATGTTATAACAGACCAATTAAACAACCTGGTTTCAACAGAAATTTGGCATTAATTAACGTTATGTTTAATACTTGCTTATTCTGACAAATGAGACCCATCAGAACGTATATTCTGTATGTTTTGAAGATGGTTGTGTATTCAGCTAGATGACAGAGCAGTCTCACATGTCTCTGTTATAATCCTTCATCAATATGAGATTATTAATGTCCATATCCAGTCATCGGAAATAATTCACCTCTGGTTTTTCATGAAATTTGAATTTTGTTTTAACTAATGTTTTACTTTTCTGTTGCTTATTTCTCAGTTTCATGAAAACTGTCAAGAGTATAATCATTTTGAGCTTAAAACAAGCAGAGTTAATATAATTTATGCTTGAAGCTATTTATTCTGGAGCAGAAATCTCATTTTAGTTGGAAGTGTATTATATTTCAGATGGTTGTTAAACACAAAGTGATGGAAAGAGCAGCTTTTCATTTTAATCAAACATGTCTGAAGTGACACATCCTGTCGCTATGGAGAAAATCTTGACAAGGTTAAAGAATAGGCTGGGTTTAATAGTAAAAGTCAGAATATTTTCACAGTGCAAAGGGACTAACAAGCTGTAACGCTGTAAGGAAACAGCAGAAAGGCTTCAGTTTGCTAAGAAACACATTGATTGGTCCTCTGGAGCTCTGTAGGAAGGTCATGGGCTCTTTGCACGTACGGCGCCGACGTCACATCTGCATGAGCGAAAAGCGGTTTTCTTGCTTCCGCTTTGAGTTACCATGACAGCTAGAAAAGACAAAGTTGTATTTCAGAAGCAAATAAAGCAATACTATGAACATTATTGTCTTCCAAATATAATGGGATTTTAAGTTTTCATGGATTTCCAAATTATCCTGAATTAAGTAGACGGTAGCTTGTAAATATTTGTCGCTATCACTTAAAGCTAACGCCGCACAGCAAAGTTTGCAGCCTTCACTTCACTCCGGATCAGATTCTTCAGCCTAAAATTACAGGGGGGGAGACGGATGGTAAATAAAGGAGCTGCTCCTGTGTTATTTCCATGGAATCATTTCTGTATTCAGCCTGAAAGAGAGAGTTTATGGGAACGAGAGAGCAGAGCAGAGCCAGACAGCTGAGCAACTGATCCGCCTGTACACACTGCTGTAAACATCGTCCTATCTGAGCTCTTCACAAGAAGCATAAAAAAGTAACAAAACTAAATAACACACAGACCTTAAGGAACATGGCCATACGTTTCTAAAAACAATAACTTTGAACCTGAACAATCAGTTGAACGAGAACTCTGACACCAGAGCTGCTCTACTGTTAAGCTATGGGCTTGTTGTGTTTCCTCACGCTTCAGAAGCAAAAAGCCCGAACCGTAATCTTCACCGTTATTTGGTCTCTGATACTAACGACAATAAACACACATAATATACTTGAAAATAAATACAAAATAAGGTAAAAAAATGTCCATTGGAATGGATTAACATGTTTAGATACTTAAATAGCACATTTTTATAAGAAAATGTCAGAGAATATTGCCTACTAGCATAAGCTAAAGTTAATGTTAGTCATAAAGTAAAACTCACCTTCGTATCTGTGGATGTATAACGAGGCGAACATCTTAAAACCTTTCTCCAACTTACTTGTTGGGGCTTTGGCTTGATGTACATTATTAATTGTTACCTTGGCCAAGCCCTGCAAGCACCTGGGGTAAAATGCCATTTTCAATAGACTGGAAATGACCGAGCCACTTTTCCCTGAACGCGGAAGCTGACGTGCAAAGAGCCCCTTCCAGAGAGAAGAGAGGCAGATGAAGGGAAGCCTGTAGTGGCAGCATTATCATGTGGGGCTGCTGCAGCTGGTCAGGGTCTTTAGCATGTTCTGGGTTAGAATCAGCTCAGTGGTTTGATCCCCATCATCACCACCTAACGGTGGTGAAAAGCTGGGTAGGGTGGACGGCTCTGTGGGGCCGAGCATCCACTGAGATGTTTATGTTGAGACTTTTTCACTCTGACACAGAGGAAGGAAATGCTGATCCCAGATTAGCGCAACAGGTCCACAATCTATCACTTGCATCTGAAACACCGCCGGATGGCAGGAAGTCAGGACTTCATGCCAGAGGAGATCATAACTCTGGAAACTCTCATCACTCTCTTCTTTGTCTAATGTGTGTCGACCTGATGCAGCAGGCAGCTGAGGAGGATGAGGAGGTGGTGCAGCAGGATGGAGAGGCTGTGATCATGGTGGAAGAGGAGGAGGAGGAGGGGGTGGTGCTGCAAGAAGAGGAGGGATCTCCAGCCGTCATCGTGGAGGAGGTGCCCAGCGCCCAGGTGGAGGAGTGCTACTCGGCCCAGGTCCTGGTGTATGACGACGGGACGTACCTGATGCAGGACGTGGCAGAGGAGCAGGAGGTGGTGACGGAGGTGGCCGAGTCCGGTGAGTCCTCCACTCTCTGACTTCTGTTCTAGGCTGCCCTCTGCTGGCAGTAAGCAGATGACACCATTCAGACCCACTTACAGGAAACAGGAAGGGAGGAGCAGACTGCTTCTGCAGACCTCAGACCAGGAAGTAAACATTTCAAAATAGGGGTTGGCATCGCTGCAGCTTCTGAATTCAGCTGTTTTCACAGCAAATAGGTCAGGAAGGGGGGTCTGGATGGTCCAGGTCTGACCTGAGCGCCTCTGCTCAGTGAGCCAGGGGTTGTTGCTTTGACCACCTCTTATTTGCTCTGTTTGCAGTGGAGATGTCAGGCCATGACATGGTGTGCTTTGACAAAACCTTTGAGGCAGCTGAAGCTCTGCTGCACATGGAATCACCTGGAGGCCTTCACAATGACCGCAGCACAGGTAAACACTGCCAGCTCTCTGACTGAATATCCTCCTATAGGATAGATTCAGACATTTCACAAAGAATAGTACCAATATTATGTCCATAAACAGAAGTTTGGAAAATGAATTGTAGTGTCTTTTTTTTCTTTTGTTGTTTTCTCGGTTTGCGTTGAATCAGAGGCTGTTTTAACTGAATTGTTCCAAACAGAAATAATATTGTATTTTGTTGTTTGTCTCACGTTGCTTGAATAATGAGAGTTGAAAGCTAGCCATAGTGTAAAGTGTGCAGCAATTAAAGCATATAAATGTGTCTTATGTGTTCAGCAGAAGATGTGATGATGGAGACTGTGGTGGAGGTTTCTACTGAGTGTGGGCCCATCGAGGAGGACTCCTTCCCCATCCCTCCTGACTGTGAGCCTGCAGCCAAGAAGAAGAGAGGAGGTCAGTGTGTGAGTGTTCTGGATATTTAGCTCCAGGAAACCAGCCATTTTACAGTCGCATCATGTTTTTAAATCCTTCCTTTCCCCATTTAAATGGTTCAGTCGTATCGGTATGAAGTGGAACATCACTGTTTCAGTCTGAATTCCTCGTGACTGTAGCTCCGCAGGTGCATCTAAAAGCAAGTCATTTTGGTGGTGTCTCTTTAAATGCTGCTGATGAGTTGCACTCAAATCTGTTCGGACATTTTTGTATTTTGATAGCAGAGATTTGATTACCTACTGGCAGAGGAACCTTTTATTTCCAAATTGATTAAAAGATGACAATATTTGAACACAAACTACATGTCAGATATGTTTTTAGAAACATGAATACTGCCAAAATGTGAAAGTATTGTAAACAACATCACTGAAGTCATTTGGATCATTCAGGGTTTCCCCCAGAAAACTTGCTAAGCCTGTTGTTCGGGGCAACGAGGCGGACCACCGGGGTTTGTATTAAAAGATCTTAAGTTGATAGGAAATGTAAAATATCACTGAGTAATTATGTTACTGGAAGACATTGCTGACATTACTTAAACACACAACTGTTTAATTGTACCAACATCAAATAAAAAAAAATACAATTAAAATAAATATCAATTATTTGCACTTCTGTTTAATCCAAATTAAGTCATCATTTAGTGGCTCTAAAACATGATGTAATGCTGATTACATTTAGAACCGGCCCAAGGCATAAATGAACTAAGAGAATATCAATGCAGTTAAACTAGATTTAATGGTTTTTGTCTGCATACATAAGTTAAACACTGGTTCCCAAAGATTTTCTGGGCCCCCCTATGGATTATAATAAATGCCTCCCCCCAAAAAAAAAAAATTTGAAAAAAAAATAAAAATAAAATCAACTGGGCACACATTGTTCAACCAGACATAAACCTATACACATATTTTGTTTTCAAACTCCACTGAAGTTTATTTCACACTTCAGGTTGCAACAAAACAAACTACAGACCATCTTTACAGTGAAACACTTTTGTGTATCTGTTTTTTCATTCATCCATACTGCTTCCCGCTCCCCCACTGTGCCCCCCAGGGGGCGCTCCCCACAATTTGGGAACCACTGAGTTAAACAATTTTAAATTATTTAACATTTAAATTTAAGATTTTAAGGAGCTGGCAAGTTTACTTTGTAAAAGTTCAAAGAAGAACCTTCATAGTTAGATTGTTTTACTACCACAGCTACAATCTGATGCTGTGAGTTTAATCTTTGAGTTTTAGCTCTATATGTTCACAAATATATCTTAGTAAACTACAATTATATTTGACTGTTCAGCCAATTAAACTAGGCCCTCTTCTCCAAGATTTCACTAGATCCATGTTGAAATGCTCTTAGCGGTGCTGATGTACATAGCAGCAAGAGGGGCCCCTAAATCAAATTCTGCTCAAGGCCTCATTCAACAGCAGGAAGAGAGAAGAGAGGAAATAAAAACTGATATTAGTGTGCGTTGCCCGCAGGTGGACGTAAACCCAAAACGCAGCAGCCTGCCTCCAACGGCTCCTATGACCTGGGGATCAAGAAGAGGCCAAGGGAAGGAAAAGGTTGGCTCTAGTTTCACATCCTAAACCTCATTCTGCAGGAATGCTCCTTTCATCTGGTTTTCATGCTGTTCTGTGTGTGTGTGTGTGTGTGTGTTTGCGCTCTCCAGGAAACACCACATATCTGTGGGAGTTCCTGCTGGAGCTGCTGCAGGATAAAAACACCTGTCCCAGGTACATCAAGTGGATGCAGAGAGACAAAGGCATCTTCAAGCTGGTGGACTCCAAGGCCGTTTCCAGGCTGTGGGGGAAGCACAAGAACAAGCCCGACATGAACTATGAGACCATGGGCCGCGCCCTGAGGTCAGCTCCTGCTACACACACACATCAAGTCACTTAGACTGGCTGATACAAAGTTGCTTCCGTTTTCTTTTTATTTATTAATTGTTTGGAATGATCTATTTTCTTGATAATCTAGCTTTTACCTTTTTGTTGTAGGTATTACTACCAGCGAGGGATCCTCGCAAAGGTCGAGGGTCAGCGACTTGCTTACCAGTTTAAAGAAATGCCCAAAAACATCCGTGTGATCGACGACGACGAGGGAGGCATGGACATAAAGCTGGAGGACAGCGAGGTCATTGTGTCCGGCCAGCTCCCGGTTCACCAGCAGAGCCCTGCCAGCCTAAGCACCCCTGTTAGCACACAGCCCCAGCAGACCTACGTCACTGTCATCCCCAGCAACGCCTCCACCAGGTCTGACACACTGCACTGTCTCACTTTAGGGCAAGGCCATATGGCTGTTAAAAAATCTATTTTTTATATTTGAATTCTGATTCAAATAAATCAGATGAATTCTAATCAATTTTTATTTTCTTAAAAATACATTACAAATGTTGGCTTGATCTGAAGTCCAAATAAACACAAGCTGAAAAACATTCAAGGCAAAACAACATGGAGCACAATCACTCTGAACCATGGAACCCAAGGAGTACATTGGTGAAAACGACCACAATTTTCCAAATATTAAATCTTCAGATAACTAAATTATAAAATTGATTTATTATTTGATTGGCCAATAGGTCAACAAACGGCATCTCCACCACTGTTTTCAAACCCTGTCAAGCTCTGCCCATACTTACAGCCTCATAGTGAGGAACAACTACCAGTGGAAAAACAACCAACTGGGCTAGAAGCTAATAAGACGTTAGCAAGCTGCAGTGACTCTGGATAACAAACCCTACAGCTGTGTGTTCTGTGTTTGCTTTCACATCTTCATGCGGGATGTCCTTAAAAGTTCCACTCAGTCCTGGTTTCAAACAGTGACCAGGTCAGAGACTTTGATCAGCAGACATATAAACGACGTATGAAATCAACAAAAACGTTCCAGTCTCAGTATAAATGGGTCTCAGTAGTAACTCTAGTGGTGCCACAATGACTCAAAGTGACCTGACCATGTGTCTCAGTCTGTCAGCTGCTTCTGATAGAAGCTGATGTGCCTCAGCTTCATGACCCCTGACCTCTCCCGTTCTTCTCCCACAGGCCCATCCGAGCCATGCCCCTGGTCATGACCAACTCTCTAGGCCAGGTGACGCTAAACTCCTCCCCCATCCTCACCGCCACAGGCGTCCCAGTGACCGTAGCGAAGGCCTCCACCAGCGCTCCGCCCAAGCTGGTGATCCAGGCACTGCCTACTGTGCTGCCTGCCGGCTCCAAGGCCGGAGAAAAGATCACCATCATCACCATCCCAGCCAACCAGCTGGCCACGCTAATGCAGACTAACCCCCCAGGCCAGGTGGCTCAGATTATTCAGGCCAAGCCGGTGGCCACCCAGCTGCCTCCGGCCGCCATCAAGCCGGCCGCCATCCAGTTGGCGCCCGGCCGGACCGCGCCGCAGCTCATCCTGGCCAAACCGGCCGCAGTCGCCCAGGCTCTGCCGCAGCTCTCGGTGCAGGTGGCCCAGCCTCGCCCTGCACCCCCCACCACCCATACACAGCAGCATCCCCAGCCCCAAGCAGCACAATCAGAGGGGGCGGAGCCTCCGCCCCTCTCTAGCCCAGCAGCAGCAGAGGCATCATCCTGAAAACCTGACCTAAGCTGGGGGGGTTGGGCAATGGAGTGGGGGTACTGCAGGAAGTGACTGTAGACTCTGCTCAGGAAATGAAGGACACGTCCTCTCTCTACACCTTCAGACGAGAGCTACTTTATGATTGGCTGTCGTCACAGCACTCCCCCCAGAGGATCAAAGGGACGATTGTGTACACACACGCACACGCACACACACACACACAATTCCCTCAGCGCTCAAACAACTTGGGCAGCCTTAGATTGTAAATGGAAATCTGTCTTTTTGTAATCAGCCCTGATATAAAAACTTTGGTGTAAAAACATTTTTGATACTCAGCAGCTTAAATGTGTAATCAGATATTGGTTCAGTCTCCAGACGTCCCTCTGGGTCACACACGCACACACACACGCACACGCACACACACACAGCCCCTCTGCTTCAGCTGCTTGACTTCAGAGTGCAAAGCAGAGAACACTATGCAAAGCCTGAAGAGAGGTTTATCTCACTCTGAACAGAGACCAAACTGAAAAAAAAAAAAAAAGAAAATCATCTGACTCTGCCCCCTGCTGGCCATAAACACAGGTTTGTGGAACTTATCTCTTTATTGTCCAATCAGAGGCTACATCAGCTTCTGCAGTCCATGGTTTCTTCTCAGCGCCGTCGGTCTCTCTGCTTCTCTTTTTTTACTCTTCCTTAAAAGGGAATCAATAGGATGTCTGCATCCATGTCAGTGAACTAAGTAAGCCCTGCATTTGAAGCATAATATACTATTTTTTTTTCTTGTACTATCAGTGTATTGAAGTAGATTTTACTGAAATATGTATTATAAAAAATACAAATGTGAAAGAAAACAGTGTGACTTTTTTATTCAGGTGTGTAGAAATGACTTCACAGCCTTTAGTTCTGAGAAATGAAAAGATGGGAGGATCTTTACCAATGGCTGTACGTCATGTCAATAACCTAGAATATAATTTATCCCTTCTACAACCGCAAGTGTTGCTTAATGTTGCAGATTTTCAGAATTAGTTTGAAAGTACTTTTTTTTTTTTGCCTTTTTATTTTCTTAAAATCAAATGTTATACAAACCTACATGGTGTAGGTGTACATAAGTGACAAGAACATATAATTTCCTTTGCACAATCAGGGTTTCCCCAGAAGATGGCACCACTGGTAATAATCTATTCCTGGATGACCAAGTCCAGCCCCTTCTGTCCTGGGACTTTGAGATGCTTCCTCACTCCAGCAGCTGAAGCAGTTTATTTGATTCAGGTGTTTTGGAGAAGGGATGCATTATACATTACAGGCTCTACTGCCTTGCAGCAAAAAGGTCCTGGGTTTGAATCCCAGCCAGGGCCATGGAGCTTGCACGTCCTTCCTGTGCATGCAGTCTTCCGTGACTGGGTCATTTTTGACCCGAGTTACAATCAATGTGTTTTTATGCTACTTTTGTCATTTTGAGTCAAAATAATGTTTTGTATAATACTTTCTACTATGTTTTATTTCACACACAAATTATTTCATGTTTGAAATATTTTCATTTTTCACTTTTTAAAACATTTTTAGAACAATTTGTAAAACATTTTAAAACAAAATGACAACAGCAATTTTACAACAGCAATGATGAAATGTCAATAATGGACAGTGTCAACATCCATTATGTGTGTGTGGGCATGAGGGGGTTGGGTGAAAGAGCACGTTTCTTGAAACTAGCTAGCTAACCAAGCTAGATAACATTACTGTCTGTATTCTATTATGCTATGTGTGTCAAGCATGTGAGTGTATGTATGTGCATCCATCCATCCATCCATCCATCCATCCATCTTCTCCTGCTTATCCGGGGTCGGGCCGTGGGGGTAGCAGCGTAAGTAAGGAGGCCCAGACTTCTCTCTCTCCAGCCACTTGTTCCAGCTCCTCTGGGGGAATCCCAAGGCGTTTCCAGGCCACCTGGGAAACATAGTCCCTCCAGCGTGTCCTGGGTCTTCCCCGGTAAATCAAGAGCTTTGCTTTTTGACTCGGTTCTCTCTTCCCCATGACAAACCTGTACATCGCCCGCTTCACGGCAGACGCTACGCCAATCCGCCTGTCGAGCTCCCGCTCCACTTGGGACAGGACATCCTCCCCGACCCGCAGAAGGCACTCTATTCTTTTCCATCTCATTTATTTATGCATTTAATTACATAGCTATGAAATTTTATTTTATTTATTGAGATGATAAAAGAAAACCTGATCAACAGGTTTTGCATATCATTCAACACATTTTCTCTTTTGGTTTTCTCAGCTAGGGTGTCAGACACACATAGAGAGACACACACAAATAATACACATGCACAATAAAGTATAGACAGTAATGTTAGCCAGTTGGTTAGATAACTAGTGTTGGCTAACTTTGAAGAAGGCTAATATGTTGATTTGTGACAATAACTGTCACAGTACTCATGATTGACACACACACGCACACACACACATATTTGTGAGGTAAAAAATAAAGATAATACTTATATGCAAGAGTTCTTCCTATGTAAAATATTATTACTCAGGGGTGAGACTTAGGACTCAGTGTGTTTGGTTCACAAGAAATGTTTTCCTGACGGTCACAGTTGGTAAGAAACAAAGATTTTCATTAAATTCCATAGGAAATAAATGCAGGTCATTTTTGACCCACTCACGGAAGAAAGGGGTAGTAATATAAAACATGCTATTTCTTAAAATGTCTAAAAGGTAAAGGTAAGCTGACTGTTCATGGTGCTGGACAAAAGCACATTGATGGAAAGTTGAATGGAAGAAAAAAGTGTGGTTTAAAAGAAATGAAGAGCAAAGGCTGTTTAAGAGTTTGGTGGAGATTTTCAGGTCCATGCAGTCATATCCAGGTCATGTGATACAGAGAGAAGTCTCTTCATTTCATTTGGAGATCAAGGTGCCACAGTCTTCAGGAAGAGTGAACAGGCACAGAAATAAAGTCCAGTGAAGATTCCACAGTCAGTGATGGTTCCAAAAACACCTGAACTGTATAATTCTGTAGTTTTTAAGAGAATTCCATAGATCATGTGACTACAGATCTGAATTTCCAAAGTCCACTTTCAGATCTTCTTTCTCTCAGAATGAAACGTCTCCCTGTCTGTCCTCCTCTGATGTGACAGAGTTCACTGGACTGTCTTCTGTTGCTCCTGCAGCGATGATGCTGAAATAATCAGCAGAACTTTCTTTGGTTTCATCGTGGATCAAACAGTGAAGGTATGTGGGTCAAACAGAAGGACAGAATGATGTCAACATGAACTGAGTCAGTCACTGACTGTTTGCTTCACCTGAAAAGTTTTCACATGTGTGTAAGAGAATAACAGGTGAGTAGAAGAAACAATGGCCTACAACAAAAGAATAAGTCATAATCAGCTTGATTAAAAAGTGTCGACTTAAGTCAAATTGAATTTAGACTTAATGTGCTGAAATCTCTAAGGACTTGGGAATCAACTTCTCTAATGCAGATTAATGATTCATCAGCTGAACATGCCTTTGATCCAATCAAACAGGACATGTCTGCTCCTCTTTAACCCACCAGAACCTTTGTTTGTCCTCTGGTTGTTACTGATGTTTTACCTCTTAGTGTTAGGTCCTGTTGTCTTCATTTCAGAGCATTCTGCTTTCAGTTTCTAACCCGTCAGGCTGACTTCACCTTCGTTCCGCCTGTTTACGCTCAGAAAGTGGAGCCAGCTCCACATTTTCCCTCCTGCATGTTCCAGCACCTCCTCTTCACAGCTCAGCGGTTTGCATATTGGATCCATTGCAGAAAATTTCTTTAGAAATGAAATGAAAAAAACACCTTATATTCAGAAGTTTGATGACACATTAAACTTAAATCTAAAGTGTTGGCATCAACGATACTGGCACTCCTGGTATGGGATTAACACCAAAAATTGGAGTATTACAAGAATTCAACTAATATTTTGTTCTTGTTTAATGCCAGTTCATAAGTAACTTAATGGAGCACTACTGCTTCATTAAAACATTTTTTTAATCTAACTGCCAGCACATTGAGACAGGAAGTGATTGAAGGCAGGATCAGGCAGACACCATTCAGAGTAAAAACAATCACTTTATTGCCAATAGTAATCATGAAGTGTTGTTGCCGTCATGACAACAACATGAGCCCCCCCCCCACCCCCCTGCATCACTACCCAGTACAGTAGAACCATACAGAGTGTAAGGAATAATTTAAGACAGTCAGGCTGTTTATAAATAACTGCAGTGATCAAATGTCAGGAAATGAAACCGTCAGGTCCTGATAGAGCCAGAAAACCCAGGAGCTCCCCCTCCTCCCCCCTGGCTGTTCAGTCTCACCATCAGAGTTCCAGCAGAAGAGATTCTACAGCAGCCAGCTTCACACAAACAGCATCAGGTCAAAGGTCAGGTTCCTCTGATGTGGCCATCCTGGTTTCAGCTGGAGCTGTGATTGGCTGCCTACAACAGCCTGTGAGGCCCCTCCCTGAAGCTGATGTCACAGAGCAGGGCCAGGTGGTCTGAGGGGTAGTGGTATGAGGGCAGGCGGTCAGGTCCGATCTGCTGCTCTGTGGGGATGTCCAGCAGTGCCTCCACCCTCAGGGCGCGCTCGCTGTACCAGATGTAGTCCAGAGTGCTGCAGCTCTCTCCAGATGGGCGGATCTTCCAGCTGGTGTATGCCGGCTCCGTCTGCCCGTCACCGCTCAGCAGCTTGTAGGCGGAGCTCAGGCCCAGAGGGGAGGAGCTAAAGCGCCTGTAGACGTCCTCCGAGGGCTCGGCGTTGAAGTCCCCGCACACCACAAGAGGGACGGGCCCCGGCCCGGCCCCCGAGCCAGGGGCCGTGATGCCCTGCAGGCTCTGCAGCAGGTCGGCACCTTGTGCGCTCCGCAGCCTCTCCCAGCCGCTGCGGGCCTTCAAGTGTGTGACGGCCACACACAGCTGGAGGCCCGTGGCCAGGCAGCGCAGCGTCTGGGCGATGGCCACCTGGTTGGTGGGCAGCATCATGGCCGACAGCCGCAGGTGGGCTGTGGAGTGCAGGTGGAAGCGCGAGCGGCGGTAGAACAGCGCACAGCCGTCGGGGCCGTTGTTGTGCTCCACATCCAGACAGGGAGACCAGGGCTTGGGTAGGAAGTTGCCATGGTAACCGAGGCGGGCCATAATGGGCTGGAAAGTGTCATAGTAGTGGTCGACTTCCTGCAGACACACGATGTCGGGTCGGTAGGTGAGGATCTCCTCCAGGATCTGGTACTTCCTCTCATGCCAGCTGAGAGCCTCTAGGGGGCAGCGGATGAAGCTGTCCTTCCCCTCACCAAGAGCTGCACACACACACACACACGCACACACACAGCATGAACTCACACCATGAACATACAGTAGCTGATGGAACACAGCTCCTCTCAGCATACAGAGCCTTACCTTGGGCCAGGATGTTCCACTGCAGGACCCGTATGGACGGGTTGTGCTGGTGGCTGCAGGCCGCCAGCTGCTTGGGCCGGACCAGGTCCCGGTGAGGCCGGGCAGGGCGCCGCTGCAGCGCCTCCTCACACTCTCTGAGCAGCTGCTCTGGCTCCACCTCCACCAGGTCCTGGTCCTGATCCAGGTCAGTGTCGGTCTGGGCCAGAGAGGAACTGCTCAACGCCTGGGCCATTGTCCCAAACAACCTGCAACTGCTGCTGCTGCCCATTGGACAAACTGTGTGTGTGAGGAGGGGGGGAAGGCAGGACAGAGACACATTATTCACAAGAAGCTGGGGTCAAAGGTGAAACACGGTGGCGGTGAAACGCACTGAGGTTAACTTGCTTCAGCCTGTAAAGCCATGGTTCTGTTAATTAAGGTCACATCCAGTTTATTTGTAGAGGACTTTTCAGCGACAAGGCAGATCAAAATGATGTACATCATAAAACATCATACAGTCAACAATTATGAAAGAAACAATAAACATTACATTTTGTCAAATGCCATCATCAAAATCAAGAAAACATACATTAAATATATTGATCAATGTTCAGTTCTGAATCTAAGGCACCTGTAAACATAATCTCATAAATGAGCTGCAACAGTTAACATATTAATTATTGCAGTTCAGTTTATTAATTCAATTTGTAACATTTAATCCAGACTGCTCAGTGATCCTTAAAAGTGAAAATGTGCAAATGATCTGTGCTCAGTTCTAAATAGCTGAAGTTAAATGACCACACCAGTATGAGCAGGAAACTACTTCTGCTGACTGAACCAGCAGCCTATTGAGCACTGCTGCCACCTAGTGACTAGAGGATGGTTTATGGTTCAAGCATGAATAAAAGATCCATCTATCCATCATCTTTCATCCTTCATCCTACTGGATGAAGGATGAAATCCACTAGGCAACACAGAGACAGACAGGACAAGATCAGGCATACACACCTAAGGAGAATTTAGAGACCAATCAACTTGACAGTCAGGTTTTGGACTGTGGGAGGAGAGAACCCATGCATGCACAGGGAGAACATGCAAACTCCATACATAAAGAAAGACCCTGAGCCGGGATTCCAACCCAGGACCTTCTTGCTGCTAGGCAACAGTGCTACCAACTGCGCCACTGTGCAGCCCATGAATAAAAGATATGAATACCGAAGTGCCTCTCACTCCCCCTCAGACAACTCACCACCTCACTATTTGAAAAGAACTGCTTTAAAGAAATTGGATCACATGGATCCAACAGAGGAGGAAGCCAGGTACCAATGGTCCCAACATCTAGAACATTCCTGCTGCTGGGAACCCAAACTTGAACATCTGCTACTGCACCAGAGTTACAGTACATACATCTCACTGCAGCTTAGGAGATTCCTTCAAAGCTGTTTAGTGTAAGACCTGGCAGGGGAGCAGAATCGCCCTTCTCTCAGCTTACTGAAGTCTTGTTTACCGATGTGCAGCTGGTAATTACACTTTGCAGTGGACTTGACCCTGAATGGTCCTTTGTCTTTAGACAACCACATCACCCTACTAGAGTTATAGATCAATTTCTGGCCCAGTACATGTCAGCATCTGTGATCTACAACAGCTAACCACCAGGTGGAAGAAGGAAGGGTCTTACCCATGGCCTCCATCTTTGGTCAGATTTGAATCCACAGAGCAGGACGGTCCGTCTGTCTGTCAGTTCCTTCTCTGATAGTTCTGCACTGGAATGGCCCTTCCTCCTGTCTGCTGTGACTCAGCTTAGCGTCTCATCCTCCCTGACTCATCAGGCCCCTCCCCTTCCTGCTGGCTGGGTGACAGAGTGACCCCTGGGAGACGCACTAAGCCAGGCTCATACCAGAACAGCTCTTTCATTGTGATGAAGGTGAGGGTTAATGAACAGATGAAAGTAGATGTGTGTGTTTAGACAGAGGCTCAGAGTTTAGAACCATGCTAGTGCTTTTCTCAAGAAATAATTTATTGGTGAAATAGAAAGTGTATGTTAGAACTTCTACACTCAGACCTTAGAACTTTATCTCTTTCAGAATAAAGTTTATCTACGTCAAACTGGAGTGACCAACATGTGATGGTGTGAACCTCCAGCTGTGAAATTAACACAAGATCTAATCAACATCTTTTTCTAGGAAGTCTGGATGTGAAAACAACCACAGTATCTCTGAAACCAACATGAAACTACTGAGCAGAAATACAGAAGACTCAGGACTGAACTACTCCTTCACATCACATTGCTGCCATAAACCCTGAGAATGCAGGTAATGATACATTTCCATCTATCTGGGAGCCCATTAATGTACCACTGTGAGAGGTAAAACATAATAACTCCACCCTGGAATACGAAGGTAAAAAAACAAAAAAAAACAAAAAAAAAACTTTTCTTTTGCAATACCTCTCATTCTTCTTCTCCTCCAGTTAGATCAGGTCTGGTGCTGTCTCTCACCTGATTTGAGCTGAAAATCTAACCAATCAGATCAACCAGAATAGTTACCATGCTAACTGACAGATGTGCCCTCTAAACAGATGAATGGAGCTCAGTCTGGGAAGTATTCTGTCACACACGGTCATGTTGGACGGATGTATGTGACCTTCAGAAATGCTAGTGTGGAAGCAAACTACTGCTGAGATCTAAGAAACACACAGATAATCACAGGGTTTTGAATCACAATCCCTCAAAACCAGAACTCAGAACCACATCAGGTCTGTTCTAAAGACCGCTCTGTAAGACCAAATGGATTGAACCTGTGTAGCATTTTCTATCCATCTAAACAAATCCACACACTGACAGGCGGCAGTATCTACAGGTTTACCGTCTTGCCCAAGGGCACTTTGACGTGTGGCAGGGGAAAGCTGGAGTCAAACTCTTTTCCACTGATCCCCTGCCTCTACCAGAAACACAAACTGATACTTACACCACCTACATCCCACGTGGACCCGGTTCCAGTCAGTCCGAAGGATCTCCACGGAACAACTGTTTGTCTCCACCCGTACTCTCCGTTGGACCTTCAGTCATCCCACGGTCTTTCTCCTCTGAGTGGCGCCGAGTGACAGCACACAGTCATTATGACACAGAGCAATGACTCACTCACAAGAATGGTCTTGTTCGCCCTCAAACAGGCACACACACACAAACCAAGCAGGCAGTGCAATGAGAAGCTCAGTCAACTGGAACGTCAGGCTACATGGCGGAAAGGCAACAGGCCTGACAAATCTGAACTCCCATGACTCAATGAACTCTCTGACCTTTGCACCCAATTAGTTTTACTATTCTGAAGCCATCTATCATATTCAGTCCAACTGTGCAACATATGGAACTGACACAGAACCTGCACAACATAGATAGCAGCTAATATTACTGTCACTAACAACAAAAAGTTCAACATCCCAACTGGAACACAACTAAACCAAATCACTCAAGGAACATTATTAGCTCTTTTTTTCTGGTATTTTAAGCATGAAGTCTCTGGACAGTACAGATTTACTCCAGAACAGCCTGGTAACACACATTCAGCAGTAGAAGAATGAGAACCCACAGCAGCACCAATCACATGCCCCCCCTAACTGAATTACCAGGAACACAAATTAGATTCACTTACACGGACTGTGAAAGAAATGACAGTAGATCATGTGATGGAAAACAAAAGCAAAGCTTTATACAGAGAGTCACTGAGGAACTAATTACATAACCATTAGGACATATGAGCACTGAAGGTCCCAATAATGAGGAGCAAAAATGGAATTTTTTCCATTGGAAGAGAATCAGATAGAACAATGAATAGATGGTACTGAATAACCCAGTCTCTCTTGGATATTGAGGCAGGGACAACGATCCTGTTAAAAGAAACCATTGTAATTCCCATTGGACCAATAGCACTGGACAACATCAACATAAATGATAGGATCCAAGGTTTCCAACTGGGACATGGAAGAAGTGCAATGGACTGATGAAAAATAAACAGAACTTAATCTGCACTCTTTTTTTTTTTTTTTTTTTTTTTAAAAAAGGAGATTGGAGAGGGTGTTCCAACTACCAATGGATCACTCTTCTCTGCCTCTATGGAAAAGCTTCCTGTAGGGGTTGAAGAGGATATTTAAACTCATTGCCATAAACTGAATTCAGAAGCAATACAGCTTTTGTCTCAGCCACACAACAGTGGACCAGATCTTTACCCTCAGAGTAGAGGGAACTTTATATGTATCGTCAACAGGCGATACAGCTTGTTGCGTCAGAGAAGGCTCAGGACCATATCACTTGAAGTACCAGTGAGACCTTTTAGGACCAGATTCCTGATACCATGTCAAACTCTTCACCAGTGGAGATTGGACACCTACTGTATGTCCACAGTCATATTAT
This sequence comes from Alfaro cultratus, assembly GCA_903066825.1. Lineage (NCBI taxonomy): Eukaryota > Metazoa > Chordata > Actinopteri > Cyprinodontiformes > Poeciliidae > Alfaro > Alfaro cultratus. The sequence continues at coordinate 37,171 of CAEFZX010008330.1, forward strand.
TGTTCTGCATCAACAGACTCTCAGGGTAGTGTAGAACCTCAGAATCTAACCTTGTTTTTTTTTTTACCAATGATGTGGTTCTGTTGGCTTCTTTAAGCTATGGTGTTCAGGGTGCTTAAGTAATGCACACTGAATGTGCGTTGTTCAGAGTGCAAACAATGTGTGAAGCAGCACATTAGCTGACACCGTGTGAAAAACTGACAGCCTGAATAGGTTTACTCAGTCCTTGACAGAGACAGTGGGCTGCTGAGTCACAGCTGATCTGGCAGACATACAGCTAAAGCCAGCAGGTTCAGATAGTGGATCTCCACATTGGACGTTATGTCCCCTTGATATGGAAATGAGCAGATATTCTAAAAGACTAAACAGTCAGCTAAAACAGTGTTGGACTAACCAGAAGTTAGCTTCCACCACTCCAAGGTGTCTGTACTTTCCAACAAGCTCATGGTGACACAACAGATAAGGCAAATATTGCTAGTAAAAACCTTCATCTGATTAGCCCTCATCAGCACTACTGTAGTAAATTTGTATGGTGTGCCAGTTAAATATTTCCATGCATAGGGGACAAAGTACATGCCCTGCTGATCAATGATCAGCAGGGCATTGACTGTCTTCATGCATTTTTTCTATTCATATTGTTGATTTCAGCTCTTCAATCCCATGTAGCTGACTCAACATATCAGAACAGAAACTGAGGCAGACCTAGATCTGGTTCACCTTGTGTAAATCATCTGTTGACTGAAGTCCTAGATCAGTTACGCAATAAGCCACATTGAGACTATTAAAGCAGAGATCAGCATGAAATTTCAGTTTTAAAACACTCAGGCTCAAATAAAAAAAAGTAAAGGAATTAGTTTTGAACTGTTTACAGGGGAGGATCCAGGAGAATTGGTTTAACCAATTGAAGACCTGGCCATTTGTCAGCAGCTCTGATTCACTGCTACTTTGACAAGAGAAGTGGAGAGTCATGGAATACAGACGGAAGTAAAGACAGAATAAGCCGGAGGAGATTACTGGGCTCAGGTACCTGCCGGAGGATCATCAGGATCAGGGTTAAGGTTCATCCGCTCTCAGAGTTTTAGTGGTGGCAGGAAGAGGTGCCTTAGAGGTGACTTGGCAAGAACAATGACATACCATGCAGTTAGGCACAAAATGCCTCATACTGCTGGAATATTAGGATTTTAAGAAGTATTTGAATTTATGTACGCATTTCTTATGACTGGAAGTAATTTTAATGTTTTGCCTCAACTCAAATCTGACAAAGAATCTACAGGGAAAGTAAAAGATTAGGGTGATGGCAAGAAGGTTTTCTAACCTTGAAGCTAATCCCTTTGGATAAATCCCCAAAATTCCCCTTCGCTGTTGTAAGCAGGGTCTGAATGCTGGTAAGCCAATAAAGATTTAGTGATTGACTTTTGAGAAAGATAAAAGTAGTTTTTGACATTTTTTTTGTTTTACAGAATATTTAAAAAACATATATTTAATAAAACATCATGACAGATGGTCATTTCTCATTTCCTGGCAGACACATCTTGGTTAAATAAAATTTATCTTAAATCTAAATCCACCAGGCTTATGAATAATTTTGGGGATTACCATACATTGCAGACCTGTTATTTGTGTAAATATTTTAGAAAAGTCTTTGCATTCTCAGAACCAGAACCAAAAATGGAGAAGCAGCATTCAGCTTATGCACCACCAATCTGGAACAAACTTCCAGAAAACTGCAAAACAGCTGAAACACTGAGTTCCTTTAACTTAAGGCTAAAGCCCCACCTGTTTAGAGTTTGTTTTGAACCATAATAAATGGAACCTTGCCCAATACAATTGACATGTACTGATGATTTTGATGATAGCTATCATCAACATGTAATGTTTGTCCCTGGTTTTTCAATTGTTGACTGCAAGTTTTTTTTTGTGATGCGACTTTGAACTGCCTTGTTGCTCAAATGTGTTTTATAATTAAACTTTATTGGTTGTTTCATATTTTTGGCTCTAAAGCAGGGGTGCCCAAAGTCGGTCCTCGAGGGCCGGCATCCTGCATGTTTTAGTTCTCTCCCTGGTAGTACCAACAACCTTTTCAGCATGTCGGT